>JANHFT010009881.1:226173-254109 GCA_032467955.1 Pseudoxenodon macrops | reverse complement strand
AGGAGCCCAAAATTGCTGTATTTGGTGTATAAGACGCACCAACATTTCCACCCTCTGTTAGGGGGGTGCGTCTTATACTCTGAAAAATATGGTAATATAGTACCCACAGCTTGTGAGCTGTTCTAAAATGGATAGCAATAGCAATTGCACTTAGACTTATATATCACCCCATAGTGCTTTACATCCCTCTCTAAGCGGTTTATAGAGTCAGCATATTGTCCCCAATAATCTGGGTCCTCATTTGGAATGACAAAAGCTGAGTCAACCTTAAGCCACTGAGAATCGAACCTCTGGCAGTCAGCAGAATTAGCCTGCAGTACTGCATTCTAACCACTGCATCACCCTGGCTCTTTGTTCCCATTTTCTAGGCTTTATGTTTATTTTTCCAACTGATATCCACCATTTTGTGGTTACTAAATGTGCTTCATCTTGAATATGCTGTAAAGTTTGGCTGGCGAAATGCTATCTTAAATTTGTTGTTGTCCCCATGTATTGCAGCAAAGCTTGGGTTCCAGTGGGACACAAACATTTCTGTTGCGTTTTTCAGTAGTTCTATTTTGTCCTGAATCAGCCAGGATTCACAATATGGCTACTTCAAAAATAAAAACCAGAATATTTTGTCCACTGTCATTTTTACATGGAAGAATAAACTAATGGGGTGACCAAATGCAGAATTATATTCTAGCTATTACAAAATGTAATAACAAAAATGTTTTTCCTCAACTTGGACTTAATGCTAATGGTAGAAGGATGTCAAAGCGTAGTCTCTCTTTTTCTGCACCACCGTATCTCTGTTTTGGACAATAAACCTGCTTTAAACCTAACCTTTGCATCATTATTTACCATTGGTTTTGCACTGGCTAGTGCCAACAGTTTAAGTTGAACAGGTCTGCTATTTTAGCTTAGTCCTGCCAAATACTGAGAAATAAATGTCTGTATTTGGGGGGGGTTTGCTTGTTTTTCTAGATCAGCCACAAATCACTGCTTTCGCAATGCTGTGTGTCGTGAAATGGAGCAGCTGTTTGGTAGAAATGGAAGGAAATGAAGAGGGATAAGGCAGGATGCAGAGTCAAAATTACAGAAAGACAACCTCTTCCTTTTTGTTGTTAGGCTGTTCCTTAGCTCTGGGTAGTGAGAGGCAGAAGTTGGAAAAAGTTGGCAGGAATCCAATGATTGGTCTCTTAGATTTCATTAAGGGTTCTGCCTTTTTCTGACATTCATGCAATCCAAGTTTTGCTAAGAATGGAGAAGACACATCAACATTGTCATTTTGTTATAGATGAAAATCTAGTGACTCATCTGATCATTGCAACAAACAAGCAACATAAAGCCAAAGCAGAGATGGGATTTTAGCAGAAGTAAGATCTCTTGGCCTCTGCTTCTCTTTTCTTTAATGCACTTATCATCATAAGATCAGTTAAGATATCTCAGGAAAGAGTGGAGAAGGAACCTTAGCAACAGTAATGTCACATCCAAAGCAAAATCTTGGCTTTTGGATAGCTAAACTCTTCATTTAGCCTTCAGCTTTCTTAATTAATGAGCTTGCCTCCTCAAACAGTTTTGTAAACAGTAATTAAACAAAGTTGAAATTGTGCAGATAATGTTCATCATTTTTTAAAGGACCAATACTGTCTTCTGATTCTGATGTCCTTCTTTACTCAAAAAGTAAGGAAAACAGAAAGAGAAAATACAGGAATGTGTGTATGTCTCCCTTGCTGCAAAAAATGAACTAGTGATTTGTGGATTTAACAATTAGAAAGAGAAAATTATGGAAAGAAGGAAATTAAGATTTAATGTTAAAAATATAAATGCACTTATAACTGCCATTAAGAAGATTGTTTCTCTTTTCTTCTTCCTTTTCTTCTATTTCTTTTTCACTTTCTTACTACTTTTCTCTATTCCGTTCAACATTTGCATTGTTTTTATTCTGTTGGAAGCTTCTTTAATAAAAATTATAAAAACCAAGTGCAGGAAAATATGGCAGAAAAATAAAAGGGTCCTTCTCTTGGATATATCTGCATAAAACCTAGAGGCTTCAAAAAACTAAAGGCTTTGAGTTGTCAAAAAATGCTTACAAAGGCCAACTGTGATAATCTAATACCAGGGCTAGGCAGTTTTCTCATTCAGGTGATGAAGTGTTTTGGGGCCTGGAGTAGAGGGAGCCAGAGGTCAAGGCTATGTATGAGGGCTCTCATTGCGAGAAATGCTTTAGGAACACGTCTTCAGCATCTCTAAGAAAGAGATAAAGTGTTGCTGCCTTTGAAAGGCAGCAACTGTTTATGTTCAGGTTTCCCTTCCTAGAAGCTGCCTCTTGAAAGAGATGAATAACTTATTCAAAGCACAGGTGGGTTTCAGCCATTTGCCCCTGTCCCGTCACCAGAAAAATAAACCATTTCTGTTTGTGCATGCACACTCAGACACATTCAGATCTTCCTTCATTTGCCTTCCTGTGAAATGTAGAGACATTTCCTTCCTCTGCCTGATGAATTCACGAATTCCATCCCCAGATGCTCTTTCCAGATGCATGCCATAAATTTAGCAGCCCGACCTTGGGGAAAAAAGGTTCCTTTTTGCTTTGCTGCTTGTTGATGCATAGATTTGCCGACTCCACCCCCACTCCATTTTCATTTGGATGAAATCATCACCCATCACCCATCTATAAGGAAGAATAATTGTTTTTTCCTGGCCAGCCAGCTGCCATTTGATTGACAGTATCCTTAGACCTTAGAGTGTGTTGGTTTTCTTAGAACAACATCATGTGTGACACAATCAGCATTTTTCCATTTGGATATGGGTATTAAGACTGGTTCCTGTGGCAAACTTAAAGTTGGACTCCACGTAGGCCTAAATATAATTGAGTTGGTTTTAGCTTAGCATGATATACATGCATCTAACCATGGTATCTACCACCATGGTATTATCTGTAAAGCCAGATAATAATAATAATTATTATAATTTTGATTAAACCAACCACTCATGATTGGGTGTATCAGTCAGTATAATTATAATAATTATAATTAAAGGGGAAAGTAAAGCCAAAAGATTTAGGAAAAGAGAATAAATCAATCAAAATATCACAGGTAAGTGATGATTTTTGAGGCTCTAGCAGATGTTGCCTTTTCATCTGATATTCACCCAAATTTCATTGCCATGGCTCTGTATTGTGCACTTGTTAACTTTGGACTGTTTGGGAAATTTAAAAACTCTTAGATTATTTTTCCCAACAATTTGACCAGAATTTCTGCAAAGTTGGAGGATCCCTGGATCCTATTAATATGTGTATCCTATGCAGTAGCAATAGCACTTAGATTTATATACCGCTTTGTAGTACTTTTACAGCCCTCTCTAAGCAGTTTAGAGTCAGCATATTGCCCCCAACAATCTGGATCCTCATTTTACCGACCTCAGAAAGATGGAAGGCTGAGTCAACTTTGAGCTTGGTGAGATCCGATCTGCCAAACTGCTGGCAGCCGATGATCAGCAAAGTAGCTTGCAGTACTGCACTCTAACCACTGCCCACCGTGGCTCTTATACATTGATTTTGTATATGAACAATATAAACAATTGTCCTAGATATTGCATCTCCCCCTCCCCGCAAGCCCTATGTGGAAAGTCCTTTGCATCTCCTCTATGACTATGGTGTTTCTTGTCTCCAGCAATTCCACCGCAGCCTCCTATATCTGCAGCTCTGCCATGATATTTTCTAAAAGGGAATTGATAAATCTTTGAGCTTACTCCAAACTGGGCACCAGACAGAAGCCTTTTGTAATTGCATTGACAAGGGCCCTTCATTCTGATTTATCACATGCTTAAAAGTTAACTTCAGATGAAGAAAGAACTTTGCCCCAAGGATTTACACCAGTTTTCATTTCTGGTGGCTCTGCTATGTCTTTATCCTGTTAGCGCACAGAGCAAGAATACTGTGATCTACAGTTCAACTCATAATAGTGAGTTTGACATCTCCATTGAAATGTTGCTGGGTAGATGGAGCAATGCTTAGCATAGTTAGGCAGCTGCTGGAATTCCAGCTTTTGTTGGGAGAAGCCAGGATTCCTACTTGCTATAGAAAAGGCACTCATCCGATATGCTTTTATCAGAGATACAACCTTGGAACTATCCTTCTGTGGAAGTCTACCTCTCTTGAAAAAGCCTATATTTGTGGAGATTAATCTACCTAGATACAGACATTTTTATATTCCATCCTAGCCAAGAAGATTTGCTCAAAGCTTCTGGTTCAGCTAAATGAAACAGATGAAACTGATATATTGAAGTGAACCAGGCAAAAAGGAGCAAGAACCAAAGGTGGTTCTTCAAGGTCTTACATTTTTCTATTGGCTGGTAGCTCTCCTTTTTCAGAGGACAGCCTTATACATAGACAAGAGAAGAACCAATCTTTTGACTGTCCTCTTACATATCTTGCAAGCTGCATTAGATCTCAGAAATTGGGGCAAAGCAAGTGAACAATGACAAGAAAGGGTTATAGTTTAGGGGTGGCATATCTGCTCTATAGACAGAAGGTCCCAAATTCAGATCTCAGCTTTTCCAAATAATTTGTGCCCAAAAGCTTAGAGAGCTGCTGTCAATTAATGCCAGCAAAGTCAGGCTAGATGGACCAAGAAGTTGACTTAGAAGATGGACATTACTAGATTCATACACACATCCGTGATCCATCACAAGCACTGGCCCCAGAACATAAGGAATGCTTAAAGCCAACTGCTTTTATTTCTTGCCATTTCCTCTGTGTGTGTGTGTGTGTGTGTGTGTGTGAGTGTCTGTCTGTGTGTGTGATATAACTTATCTCCTTCCCAGAGTTGGACAGCTGCCTCCTCAGGTCAAGGGCACCAGCCATTCAAGCTCCAAAATGCCTCTGTCCTTGTGAGCAAAGGAAGCCTGCTCTTCTTTTCATTTCTCTTTGTTTATGAGTTCTCTGAAATCAAATCTCATTTAAAGACAGGCCATATATGGCTCATAGTCAGGGCTGGAAAGAATGTGTGCCAAAACGGAAACTAATCTGATTTTTTGAAACATTTTTATTCCATCCCTCATTCAAAAGGCAGAACACATGGTCTCCTTCTACCCTCCTCCTCTGACTCCCAATTTTGTCTTTGCAAACATCCGATGAAGAAATCCAGGCTGAGTGGAAGCTGCTTGCCTGTATTTGCCCAGTTTTCTGGCTGAGTAGAGATTCTTAATGTTCCCCTCTAATCTTAAAGGAGACACTCCAGATGTTCCATCACTACTACAATGCCCAGGGTTTCTCACCATTGGCCTTACTGCTGGGAATTGTAGTTCTCAGCCACTAAATTGCTATGGGAGGTATTGTGACTAGATTTTCTCTGCTTTTTTTTTTGTTCTCTTGTTTGAGGACCTGGAAACCTAAATCTGTAGGAGAGGTGAAATCCCAAAGGTGCTTTTCAAAAGGCAACTGGACGTTCTTGGTTTTTCCTTGAAAATGTTTTGCTTTTCATCCAAGAAGCTTCTTCAGTCCTGACTGAACTGAACTTCTTGGATGAGAAGTTATCATTTGGAAACCTGGATGACTGAGAATCTCCATAGACAGGAGAGGTGGAGGTCTGCTCACTTCCCCTGTCCATTCTGTCTCATGGGAGGTAAATAAAGTAGTTATAAAACAGTATGACTGACAAAGAGCAACCTGGTCCTCAGCAACACCAACTGGGAACCTGTACCCTATTCCTCTTTGCAAAATGTTGGAAGATCCCTCTGTTCTCAAGAAGAGAACACATCTCTGTGTACACATGTTGGTGGCCGGTGTGTTGTGCATGTGTACATTTCAGGCAGCATTTGAAGAAGTGTTTGTGTAATGATTGAAACTCCTCATTCCCACATCCAGCTGTCTCCTTGGGATTAAGAGGGTGGGTTCACTGGTTGCTTTTGTTCTGTTCAATTTTATGATTTAGAGGAACAGCTGCAGGCAGTGTGGTCTGCACTCATCCTTTCTTTCTCAAGAGCCTGCAGAGAACGATGGTGGGGAAAGAAGAGGGCGGGTGGCAAACAGAGCAAAGAAAAGAATGGCAATAACTTCATGTCCGCAAGACTCAAAAAAGCCTGATCTTATCACATTTCAGAACTGCAAAATTGGCAGGGCAAGGACCAGCCAGAGCTTGGAGCATAGGAGAGGGAGGAGAAAGGCTGATTGAACATGGTCTTCATGAGAAAAAGGGCTCGGGTCCCTCACTGTATTTTGGGGGATATAGTATATGGATCATTTCCATAAGGAATAAGGATGCAAGGATTTGGTCAGTGGCCTTGTACTTCAGGAAACTTTTGCAGCATTTTATGGACTTGCTGAGTTGACCAAACAACATACACAAGACAAAAACTCTACTCCATGGAGTACTGTTTCTCTTTTATTCTTATTTTTCTAAAGCAACGTGTAGCTACTGTGCATAGGAGTTCTTATTTCAATGTATGCTCCCACCTCTATCCCTCCTCCAAATGTTGATTTCTAAAGATTTTTAAGATAGATAAATTTGGAGGTTTTTCAAAACCTCTGAAATCCCCTCTTGTACTGCTTATATGACATCGTACTTTTTTAGTTTTATTGGAATCTGCAGGAAGAACATGAATATTTAAGCTTCTTTGTTTTATATTTTAAGTTTCATATGTAAAAATTAAGTCAACATTTCCAAAAACCTGGAAGGTCTACTTAATATCTTTCTCCATATAAGATTCCTCAACATCTCCAAGTTTGCATTCACATGGAAAGACAAGCATGGCGGATTTGTTTATTTGACATATTTTTCTCCTTCTCCAATAATAATAACTGTTATTATTGTTTGCTATTTAACAACCATCAAACAGTCACATCTGCCTATCCCAAGTTCTTGGGAAGGACTCAGTAAGTTGACAAAAATGCCAAATCCAGTCTGAATATGTGGCTGACTGTGCAATGAACAATAATTGTTTGTTAAACTTTCCTGCTTAAAAGTGCTGTTATCAGATCAGTACGATGTAATTTCTTTAAATGTAACTAAATTTTGTTATGCTGCCTGGAAAATTAGGCAGACTTTGACTAACAATTCACCACTAATTGTAATATATGATCTTGTCTTTATGGTATTCTTATTATTTTAATGCTTCTTATTTGTAATCCTGGACTGTGACCATAATAAAAAATATTATTATATTATTGTTCAACATCTATGCCACCCAACTTTCAACAACTCTCTTTATCTGTTCCTGGATGCATTCAGCTTTTAATACTAAGCAATATATTGCTGTCATGATTAATAATTAATAATGGATGATATTAGTAGCAGTACTACTGTATATTTTGGTTGCCGGCTATCCTTACACATAAAACATGGGAATAAATAAAAATTAGCTTAAAAGATACGATCAATAAAACAAACTGCAATATGAAATATTGAGTGGTTATATACAGGTAGTCCTTGACTTACAGCCATTCATTCAGTGACTATTCAAAGTTACAGTAGCACTGAAAAAAGTGATTTATGGCCGTTTTTATGCTTATGACCATGGCAGCATCCCCATGGACTATGGCAGGAAAGGTCATAAAATGATCAAAATTCAGATGCTTGGCACATTTATGACAGTTGCAGTGTCCTGGGGTCTTGTGATAACCTTTTGTGACTTTCTTACAAGCAAAGTCAATGCTGAAACCAGATTCACTTAACAACCAGGTTACTAACTTAACAACTTTAATGATTCACATAATGACTGTGGCAAGAAAGGTCATAAAATAGGGCAAATTCACTTAACCAATGTTTCACTTAGCAACAGAAAACTTGGTGTCAATTGTGGTCATAAGTCAAGAGCTACCTGTATTAGTACTAAGGCTTTAGTGAAGAGATAAAGAGGAGAATTAACAGTAATTGTTATTATTAAACCTTGAGCATGTTTAATCAAACCAAAACTGTTCCTGGTGAGGTCTTGCCAGATCTTGCTAACTATTAAACAGAGACTTTCCTATCATTCAGATCAGCTAAAAGACAAAAAGCGCATGGTCTGAGCAAGGGTTAAGGAAGATGTAATAAATTTGTGTTACAGATCTTGTTGATAAGGTTGAAAGTAATGGTTCCTGATTTACGATGACAAAGGCAATCATGGCATGGGATTTTCTGGAATCTCTTGGTCAAGAAGAAGCTTGGAGAGCAATAAATAATATATACTGAGCATTTGTGTACATGCTTTTTCAAGCCTTCCAAGTTGCTGATGAGCCCTAGATACTGTGGAAGTGATTTCCATATGTTAACTATGGCCATTCCAGAAAGTATTCAGCCTTACCCCTAATATTCATTCCAGTAGCTTTGTTACAGATGGTCCCTCACAGGTCAGTATGTTTCTAGTGCAAGATCACCCAGTCCCCATCTAGCTCTTATTCTTCCTTTGCCTGGAAAAAAATATACCTGACCCAACACAAACATTAGCAGGCTAATGTTGGAAAATTCTGACTAGGGTTTGTATCTTGCATGGCATCTGTCAAGACTGTCTATGTAAATGAGGTTGAGTATCCTCCCCTGAAGGAAACTAGGATTTCAAAGAACATGGTGGCTGGACACCATCAAAGCTGACACCAACCAGACATAGAAAAATTCAAAGAAGTAATACAAGATCAGAAGATGTGGAGAGACCTGGCCCAGAGAATCACCAAGTGTTGGACATGACTGAATGGATAGGCCCCCCTCCTCCTCCTCCTCTTCCCAAATGTGACTGTGCTGCTCCTTGCCAGACACTGGATCATATAATGACTAGCTGCTATTTGAGAGCTTATACAGGAGGAAAAGCAGATTTTCTCCAACTAACAAATCCTGTGCTTAATTGGATAAACTATCTAGATATTAATATATAGAACACTTATTCCATTTTCATGAACCAACATATTTCAAAATGTAACCTACAACTTATATATAATTTCTTGAATTCCTCATACCTTACAAAAGTGACTACCTATTCCCATCATACCTGTGCTCCTTTTATATATTCTTATTACTGTACTGTATGCCATATGCAAAATAAATAAATCTTCCTTTTCCATCTTTGCTTTCCCCAACAGTGAAATAAGAATACCCAGCCATTGAGGGGAAGGGTGAGAGAGAAAGCTTTACTTGAAAGCAGCTAGAGAGGATGGGAGATGGGTACATCACAGTACCATGGATACAGGAGGGAAGTGCAGTTCCCACTAATAGAAAGAAATTGCTGCTCATTTCCAAGGAAGCACAGCAAAATTGGCTTCATACCATTTCCTCTAGTAGGGGAACGAAGTGATAGTAGATCAGTTTACCAGTGCAAACTACACATAAGCTCTGTGGCATTACAGGGTATGAAAACAGTCTAAATTTAAAATTGGTATATTCCCTGATCTTAGAAGAGGCCTCTGGGATGTAGGAAAAACTTTGATTTTATCTCTCCTGAATATAACAGAATAACAAGAGTTGAAGGTACCTTGGAGGTCTTCTAGTCCAACCTCCTGCTCAAGCAGGAGACCCTACAATATTTCAGACAGGTGGCTGTCCAGTCTCTTTTTAAAAGCCTTGAGTGATGGAGCACTCACAACATCTGAGGGCAAGTTCTTCCACTGGTTACGGTAATTATTCTCATGTCAGGAAATTCCTCCTTAGTTCTAGATTGGCCTTCTCCTTGATAAGTTTCTATCCATTGTTTCTTCAGGTGCTTTGGGAAACAAGTTGACCCCCTCATCTTTGTGGCAGCCCCTCAAACATTGGAAGACTGCTATCACAACACCCCTAGTCCTTCTTTTCATTAAACCAGACATGCCCAATTCCTGCAACTGTGTTTCATGTTTTAGCTTCCAGCTCCCTAATCATCTTTGTTGTTCTTTCCTGCACTTTTTTCAGAGTCTCTACTTTTTTTTAAATAATATGGTGACCAAAACTGGATGCAGCATTCTAAGTGTGCTCTCTTTCAAAGTTGAGCTTCATGTTAGCCTGCTCCGCTTGATACTGGGAAACTATGAAGTGTTTAGGAAGATTTACAGGCAGCACACAAAGCTACTAAATTGGAAAAGTTGCTTTCTTTTTCTGTGGAACAGAGGATTTTGTTGCTGTCCTACTCTGTTTGGCAAGAAGTCATGAAGTATGGGTGGGCTTGTTTGTGTGAATATGCACTGTTGTTTTCTTAGTGCCTAGCATAAGCTGAGAGTAGGAAGAAGTTACAATTACAAGGGAAGGAGGAGTCCTGATGGTGATCCTTAATGAATTACAGAACAATAACAAACCTTCTTACATCTATAACTCCTTCTTTGATGTGAGCATAGTGTTAGAGGGGCCTTTGGACTCTATGGGACAACTACTAAGAGAAATTTATCTTCAGAAGATGGGAATCCATCACTGTGTTTCAAACAATGAGGAAGTTTGTTCGCTGAGGAAGAACATCCAAGGGATTAGTTGGACTTATCCAAAAGATAAGTAAATAACTTGTACTCTTGGGCAACCGTTCATCTTCCTGTGATGTTATCAGAAGTGGGCAAGAAAAGAATTATTATTTTCTTTTGTTCAAAGCATAATTTTTATGATGTTCTTCAAGCAATAAAAGACAAATCTAAAAGAAAGAAAAGAGAAGAAAGAATAATAACCAGAAGAAAAAAGTGGAAGAATAATTAATAGAACAAAGGTCAGAAAAATAAGTGACTTCAAATCTCTTTTGCAACAAAAGTTAGCAACTTATGCCCAACCTTCTTTCTTAATGGTATAAAAATCCCTCCAGTCCTTTATTTAGTCCTCTTTTAATCATCAGATCCATGAATCATCACTTCAGTTTCAGCAAAAAGTCCATAATTTTTTCCCAATCTTCTAAAAAAGTCCTTGTTTTGTGCCTCACCCAAATATGTCAGTTACAGTTGTGAAACCCTTCTGGAAGGAATCCATTTGGGGAAACTTGATTTAGTCTGAATAGAACCCAGCAGGACTTTTCTTTCTGTTTTCCTTTCTCCATCTTGAAAATAAGAACTGAAAAAAAATATGCCTCCATTATCAATTTCTCAACAAATCACAGGCAACTCTCTTATTTTAAATAAATAATTTGACATGGGTGGGGTGACGTCTTCATTTCAAATAAGTACAGAATCTTTGAGATGTTTTATTAATGACTGAAGTGTGTCGAACACCAGAAAGTGGAACATTTAGACTTCCAAAGAGTAAAATTGATTCCTGCTTCCCTGGAAAAAAAGGGGTGGGGTTGTAAATGTCCATTATTATACTAAATAAAGTCAATAAATCAGTGAAAACCTGAGAAACAGCCCACACATGGCTGAAGCAAGAAAATTTGGAATAATTTGAAAGTGCTTGAATTCTACTGCACATGGTGGCTATTTCAACAAGGCTTTAAATGCTGTAAAGTAAGATGCCACTCAGCATTGTGAATATTTTTTTAAATACTCCATTTGTGGTCTTGTTTTAAAAATTAATTATGTATGTTTACATGTGATAATATTTTCTCAAAAGCATGTTTGTAAATAAACAGGAAGAAGGAAGTAAATGAGTGAGAATCAGAAAAGGAAAAGTGGAGAACTTTATATGTTTATCCATATATAAAAATGCAATGAAAAATATAATTACTAAAGGCACAATTATCTGTTTTAAATATTTTGATTTGACACATTTTAATGAATCAATTGTTAGGGGATATATAGTTTTTATTTTTACTTATACCTATTAGTGTTTTAGATTTATTCTTCCGGTAACAACTGTATGAACATAATAACAGAGGAGCAAATGTGATTTATTTTGCTAGTTGTTAGTGTACTGTTGTATTTATTTGCTTCGCTCGGGTTTTGTTCTTTTAAATTTTGGTGAACATTAACTGAATAAATATTGATTGGTATAAAGAAAATAGAAAGAGTAGTTGCCTTAAGAAAGTTTAAACCTTTATCCTCAGGGATCCATCAACAACAAAATTCACCCATTCTTCAGTGCAACATGTTTCTTTTTTTCCTTATTTCCCAGAGACCTAAAGAACAATTTGATTAGCATCATTCAGCCTGGAGCTTTTCTGGGCCTTCAGGACCTGAAACGCTTGTAAGTAATAGTTTCAACTTCTCTGGAACATATTCCAGCTAATTTCCTGCTCTTGATTCTTTATTCTGCAAGCTATCTTTAATATTTACACGACGTGAATCCCATATCCCACCCCACCCCCATCCCCGGTGCAATTGCTTAACTTCCAAGCCCAGAGCCATTTCAAAAAGTTTTAAGTAATCTGTAACCTGTCCATAACTCATAATGCCTGACTGTTTACTCTAAGTGTCAGTTTCCTGATAATTTCAACAAAGATGCATGTGGTCACCATTTTCTGAGCTGGGTGTTTATTTTTCCAAAAGCAATTGCAAAGTATGCTTGGAAAAGACAAATATATCCTTTAATTCTCCACCAGTCCTCTTAAGCCAGTTGCACTCATTCAAGTGCTCAGTTTTTTAAAAAAAGGCTTCTGGTGATTTCATGGATGTGTCTGTGCAGTTGTTTTGGCAACAATACTAAAATGATTGGCCATTGTTTTTAGGGGGATTTTTGTTGTTGCTTTTCACTCTGGTCTACAATCTCAACACTTCTAATACATCTCCCAAACAAATGCTGATTCTGCATAGCTTTTTGAGATTAACCAAGAAGTAGATGCTGACATTGAAAGGTGCTCAGCAGTTCAGAAGCATGCAAATGTACTGTAAGTAGATAAATAGGTACCACTTCAGTGGGAAGGTAACAGCATTCTGTGTGCCTTGGTGTATAGTCATGTTGGCCACATGACCCCAGAAGCATCTTTGGACAATGTTGATTTCCTCAGCTAAGAAACGGAGATGAGCACCCCTCCATAGAGTGGGACACAAGTGGAAAGGGGAAACCTTTACCTTTACCAGTATACATTCAAGGTGTACAAAGGGTTCCGGCAAATTCAGACTATTCTGTGTCAACATTGGGATGCCCCAGGAAGAGAAACCTCATATAGTTGTAATATCCACGGCTGTTCACTTTCTGTCTATGGCTCCCATTTTTTTCTCATTGTTCTGTAGGGATCTCTCCAACAATCGCATTGGCTGCTTCAACGTTGGCCTCTTGCAGGGACTGTCCAGCCTTATCCGTCTGTGAGTATTCAGTGGCAATGGTGAAGGTATGGTCTCACTTTGAGCCTCTGTACATGTGCTGTTGACAGGAACCCTCATTTCTCAAATCCGTCTTCCAAAATCTGGGTTCTCTCCAAAAGTGTGAATGTTACCTTCCAGAATTCCCACTTGGCAAAGTCAAGATTGGCAGCTCTGATAGCTGAAGTCCACATAACTGAAAACTGTTCTGGTTGGAGAATATCATGTCAAATAATGCTGCTGAGCACAGAACCTGGTGGTTTTGCTTTTCTTTCATTATTTGTTTTCAACTTATTTTGCTAGGGAATCCGAAATTTGAAAGGGAAGGCTGAGGGATTTATAAGAAATTCTTCCAATTGGGATCTATAGATTTATGAACCCAACCACCCATAGCAGCAACCCCATAGCAGCAAACCTAATAGGTCTTTCAATAAAACAACACCACCACATTGAATATTTTTAGCTAATTTTACTTATTGATGTTCTTTACACAAATTCTTAAACTTAGCTATCTACAGCCATTAGTCATAGAGATGATACACCCTTAAGATAAAAGCAGTAGGTTGTTGGGAAGAACAATGGAAAGAGGATTATTGTTCTCACACCTATTCTGGACTTCTCTTAGCTTTCTGGTTGGCAATTGGAGAGGACAGGAAGGTCCTGGATAAGATAGCTCTTTGGTCTCATCTAGCAAATCTCTTGTTTATTTTGTAGTAATTTTAGCATTTATAGCCTGATTCTGTGAACAGTTCCTGGAAGAACTTACAGAAAAATAAAAAGCAGAAGTCCCTGTCTTCAGACTTACTAATGAGGGAAGAAATGGCACAGAAGAGACAAGGGATAGGAAGGGAATAAGAAAACCAGAAAGCTCAGGCATTATTTGCAGTAATTCTGTTTTGTATTATATCCAGCTGTCATGGAAATGAGCAATCTAGGGAGGCTCAGATAGAAACTCTCATCTCTAAAGCAGATGGGCTTGGGATGATGTTGCTTTTCTTTACAAGCTCCTGATAGATTCTGTAGGAGAGGAGTTCAGTCAGAAACAGAAATAGCAACTGGACTTAGTTATGCTTTATGGTCTTCTGCCTTGACCTCTTGCCCCCCCCCAAATAAATTGAACCCCCTATTGCATTTCTTTGTTCACAGTAAATTTATGGAAACCATAGCCAAAAGATGAAGTGAGGGAAACTGACTTTAATTATTATAAAACTATATCATCACTTGCTGATGTTCAGAGAAAGGGTGTTTCTCGCCAAGATGAACTTCATCTTAGGCAGGCCTCTTGGTCTAATCGCGTAAGTTTTATCTTATTTTGTTATCATCTCTTTGACAGGAACATATCAGGAAATATCTTTGCCACCCTCCAGAGTGGAGTCTTTGATGAGTTGCTATCTCTGAAAGTTCTGTAAGTATTTTGTGTTTTGTTGGTCAAAGGGAGGAAGCAATTCATTTTTTTAAGTGGTTAATGTTGGGGTGGGTGGGACATCTGGGTCTTTCTGCAGGGAAATCCATCCTCAGTCACACTGTCCTCCCCTTTGAAGCCCTCTGGAGAGAATAGACCAAGCCATCACCCAGCTGTGGACAAGGTTCCTCCATGTTCACTGTCCTACCTCGAGATGCTGGAGCTTTCTAGAGACATTTTTGTTATCGAGGAAAGACAGGCATCTCTTTCCTGTGTAAATCTTCCTCACTGGCACTTCCTCTTCAATTTACATTTCTCTTGTTCTCCAGTGACTTTGCCACTGAATACCTGACCTGTGACTGCCATTTGCGCTGGGTCCTAGCCTGGTCCAAAAGCCATTCTGTCCAGGTATCTGATAAGACGGTGTGTGTCTACCCCGGCAACTTGCATGGGAAGCTGCTACGAAACATCAGAGAGAGCCAACTGCGCTGTGGTGAGGCACCCTCCTGAGTGAGTGAGTTTGCTTGGTGGGCAAAGGAGATTTGTTCAGTAGTCCAGTGCTCCTTTCTCCTTCCGGGATACCTCCCTGTTTCTATTCAATCCTTCTTTCACCAGATAGCAATAGCGCTTAGGCTTATATATCGTCCCCATAGTACCTTACAGCCCTCTCTAAGCAGTTTACACAGTCAGCCTTCTGCCCCCAACAGTCTTGGTCCTCATTTTACCAACCTAGGAAGGATGGAAGGCTTAGTCAATCTTGAGTTGGTCAGGATCAAAGGAATCGAACTCCTGGCAAAGTTAGCCTGCAATACTGTTTTCTAACCACTGCCATCATGCACTGGTTGGAATTCTGTTACTGCTTAGCATGAATTATCACCATGAAGGACTACCATGATGGTGGTCAGCTGCAAACCTCTACAATTAATAATCCCTTCAGGGTTCCAGGTTTGATTACTGAAATATCACAGCTCAATATGTAAAGTGTGTCTACTTAGTTTTGCAATCCCAAGAGGACTTCAGAGCGGCTTACCAAAAACCTCACCCCCAGCTCCCATGTCAAGCAAAGCAACATGATTCCTCTGGGATGCTTGCAGGAAAAAATTCCTGAGGTCATCTTCTCTCAGCTGATGGAGTCCTCAATATGGCTCTTCTTTCCCACAGATAGCCTTGAGTAGCTGGATCTCCTTCACCACTGGTGATGGAAAAAACGTTTTTCCTTGCTGGCAACTCCTAGAAGCAGCAGAATCTTACTCAAATGAACAGTCCTGTAAAGTACATTCCTCAGATGTCTTGCAAAAAGTTTGGCAGACGTGGAGTAATGCTAGCAGCAAAGCAGACAGGTGGCTTTGGAAACATGTGATCCTTGGTCAGTCTGTACACATTCTGTTATGCAGCTTCATGCAGTTTCATGCAGAATTTGGTGGCATGATGGCTCAGTGGTTAAGTCTCTGGGCTTGTTGGTTGAGAAGCCGGCAGCCCAGATTTGAACCCTGAGTACCAAAAGACAGGGTAAGCTTCTGTCCTCGCCCCAGCTCCTGCCAACCCAGCAGTTCGAAAGCCTGCAAATGCAAGTAGATAAATAGGTACCACTTTGATGGGAAGGTAACAGCACTCCATGATGTCATGCTGACCACATAATCATAGAAATGTCTTCCGACAGCGCTGGCTCGGTGGCCTTGAAACAAAGATGAGCACTGCCATAGTTGGCAATGACTAATGGAGTAAAATCTGCAGGGACTCCTTTACCCTTTTACATTCAGAATTTAGCAACCTTTCTTTTTTATTTTAAATGCAGTACCTATATGACATTTATTCTATTAACATTTAGTTAATAGAATAATAAAGGCAGGATTTTTAAAAAATCTAAGAAAAAATCCAAATAGACATATAGGCAAGCATTCCTGGCATGTCCTCCTGGATGTGTTTATTTCTTTTCTTTGAAGGGTTGAGCATAACTGGCTTTGACTGCTGACCAAGTTGGCCTTTGGTCATGCCCTCTTTCTGTGAGAGGGTCCAGGACACGACTGATTTGGGCTTTCTTCTCTCATTTCCCTAAAGCCTAAGTGGGGTCACTCTCTCTCTCTCTTTTACCCGCAGAAGGGTCCCCAGAGCTGCACACTCATCAGCTAATCCCCTCCCTGAGGCAAGTTGTCTTCCAAGGAGACCGACTCCCTTTCCAATGTACAGCCACCTATCTGGACAACAGCACACACATCCTCTGGTACCACAACCGTGCACTGGTGCAAGAAGATGAACCTAGCGGCATCATCTTAGAGGACAGCCTCGTTCATGATTGCACTTTAATCACAAGGTACTAAGGGGTGAACTGGGTCAGTCAAAGAGGGAAAAGTTATTTCTTAGTTATTTCTAGTCTTTGGTCTGGTATAGCATGGCCGTTAGGCAGGTTGATTTCCACCGACATGGTCATTGTGTGAACTGATGTTGACTAATACCAGTAGGAAATAAGGTTTAGAAAAAAATGTCCTACTGATTCACACATAAGCAGTAAATTTAGAGTACAGGGATGGACATATAACCATCTAGCTCATTTTTCTAGTTGGGTTTGACTTGATTCCAAGCAGAAGATTCTAGAAGGAAGACTGATGGCTGCCTTCTTAGTGGTAGGTCTCTGTTCTGGAATTCCCACCCAAATTGATTTGCCCAGTGACAACATTGCTATCTTTTCAGAGTCTTGAATATTGCAACACTGGAGTCAGTGTTGAATATAAGGCATTTGCAGATATTTGAATGCATTATTCTTTTATGTTTGAATATATATATACTATATTTCTTTTTATCCTACTCAACCAGGAGGCAGTAAATAAATCTAAAAACTGAAGAATAACTTTGTAGATTTCTGTCCTTTGCTTCATTCTGGAATTCTCTCTGGTCACTACTAACCATCCAATAAATACCATATACCCTCCCCATTTTTAAAGACATCCATAGGACATTACAAAAGAAATACCTGTAGATTTGGGTGACCTGTATGACATTATAATAACGTTACTTGAATATTGAATCTGTTCTGTATTGAGCACTGAAAACTTTTTTATTAGGATGTGCAGCTGTTTGGATCAAGAATATGAAAAAATGTTTTTGCAAAGATGGATGCATGCTCACTAAAGGTCTCTTCGCCTCTTTAAAACCATGCTTTCTCCTGCACAATCATGGTAGTCATGCAGTCCCAGGAAAGTAGGCATTTTAATTAGCCATGCAGTATGATCTGTTGGTGCCTTCTAAATCAAATGTGTATATCCCTGGAATTTGTGGCTCCATGTAAGCCTAGGAAAAGGCAGTACTTCTGGAGGCACTGAGAGATGCACACCTCTTCCAAAGTTCCTGCTTCAGTTCCCAGCAACTATATTTTGCTAATTCTGTGTGTAAAGAATGTGACGTAAGGAGAGGAAATATGGGTTGGGCTAGTTCAAAAACTCAATTGATCATCAGCCCATGTACTCTTCTAAAAGCATTTTCTGTTTGCAGTGAGCTCATCTTGTCCAACATCCATGTCTCGGCTAATGGTGAATGGGAATGCACCATCTCCACTGCCCAGGGCAACGTTAGCAAAAAGGTGGAGATTGTTGTGCTGGAGACCTCAGCCTCATACTGCCCACCTGAGCGGGTTACCAACAACCGTGGAGACTTCAGGTAGGGGCCAAAGTGTGGCAGAAGCTGTTATCAGGTGCGGAACTGACCATCTATGATAGGTTCCCAGATGGTGGTTGGATTCATATTCCAGAATTGTACTCATTTCGCATGGGCTAATAGGGGAAGAAAGTGTCTTAACAGGGAATGGTTTAGTTCTGCCCTAGTCCCTTTATGTCTTTAGTTGCTGGAGAATCAATTTTTGAAGAAAAGTAGGCTGGACATTTGCAATAAATGATAACTTACATAACAGATAAATGAGGGAAAGATTCAAGGTTTGAGAAACAAAAGTGTGAGCTGTGTCCAAGAAATAAAAAATTGAAGTTGAATATTTGAGGAACAGCCAGTACACTTGAGTCTGGCAAACCCAAATTTTCCTAATTAGTTGCAGCCATGGAAAATTGATCAATGAGGAGAAGATGGAACAAAGAGCCATGCAAATATTACAAGTTTTGGCTCGTAGGTTTATAGCGTGAATTACACACATGGAGAACTTTGCTGAAAACAAGGAGGGCCATACACTTTCTCCCCCACTCTGTCACGTACGAGGAGTTATGTTTCGGACTGTGCAAATATTTGAAAGGGTTCAAAAAGACACTTCTTCAAAGCATGGTCATAAAGTGTTTTCAACTGGCAGATCAGCTTAAAGAGGTCAAACAGCATCACTGCATGAGTTGAAGCACATCAAGAAAACAGAGCAACCTCAATTTATACAAGCCCACTTATGCGCCCTTCTTCTAACAAAAATTGCTTGCATGCACCTCTGCCCTCTTGTGCCTTGGCAATAGAATTGCAGGGAAAGACCAGAATCAGAAGGAGCACCCCTTCACTAGCATCTTCTTCGAAGAGCCAAAGTTGGCTTTCCCCAGGAAGCCAACCCCAAAAGGAGCAAAGCATTTCTTGCAATTGTAGGAGACACCCAACACTCTTTATTTGAGGAGATGGGAAGATGAAGTTGCTTCCTTTGAGCTCCTGCTGCCTTTTCAGCCCTGCTGGACAAGGGTTGGGTTGGAGGAGCAGCTGCAGATGAACTGTCTGAATCCTACTGCAAAGCTGCCCTGCCCCTCCCGGGGAAGGCAAAATCAGCGAGGGATTTGGGATCACTGGCAATTGAGGCCTGGGAATGATTAAGCATCTGTTGCAAGGAGGCCATCTGAGAGGCCCGCTCTGGCAGTGCAGACAGGCTCCAGAAACAGGAGGTGTTGGAATTTTTCTGGCACGAGAAAAAAGGCTCATGGAGTCGGCTGTAACCTTGGCGGGGTCTTGATGGAATATAAATTACTGTGCAGTCAATGTGGCTTAAATTAACAGCGGGCCTGTCTTCTAACTCCCTCCCTTTCCTCCCATCCGTAGCCTGCATGAGCAGGATAGAGCCTGGGATTAGACGTAGGAAAAGCAGCCGCAGCAGAAGACGAGCGGAGGGTTGGAAGATCTTCCCCACATGTGGCCCAGTCGGTTATCCCAATGGGGACCAAAGGCCTGGCCTGTTGCGCATCAGAGCTGTTTTGCAAGAAATCCCTGATGGGAACCTGATTGAATGCCAGATGAATAAAGAGATGATTAGGAATTATCTTCTGGCTTTTATTTTATTGCATTTTATTTTACTACAGAAAAAGGGAGGTGAGGATTCCATATGCTGGTGGAGGAATGGCATATTCAAGTTTCCTTCCTTTCCCTTCCCTTTTTGCAATTCCAGAGGGTTTTTTTTCCTGGGGGGGGGGAGAGAATCAAGACTTCAAGAGCTTGGCAAACATTTTAATTGAACCACTGCATGCCAAAAAGTCCCATTGAGAAGGCCAAATATGTTGATCTGCTCTTGTTAGACTTGATGTGCTTCTGCCGTGCAACTCATGACTTTGGGGGAACCTATTTTGTAAAGCTAAAATCACAGCTCCCTGTTCTAAGCTTCCAGATGAAAATGCTCTCTCCCCAACTCCAAATCTCTTCGCCCCATTGGAAAATGGGAGAGATGGTCCTCAAGGGTCTTGGTGCTCATTGCAAACATATTATGGGAGAAATACCCCCTCCCCCTTGCTACGTCAATCAGCAGCATAGCTCCAATAGTCCCCCACACACACACTCTGTTGGTTTTCAAACAGCTAAGGAATTATGTGCCTGATTTGTGCTAGCTTGTCCTTCAGTTACATCATAAGATATATGAGCTGCTGACCAATGTATTCAAGTGCTTTTTTTTTTTGAGGGGGGTGCTGGAGGAAATATTATTCTTGGAGGATAGATGGAGAGAACTAGCAATCTGCTTTTCACTTGATTTGCACATTTGTGCTAAGGCAGGGTTCTCAACTTGTTCCCCGACCCCTGGAGGGGGGCAATGTCATTACAGGGGGTCTGCGAAGGTTTGAAGAAATATTATGATTTAAATCTTGACTTAAGTCTTGGGGGCCCGTAGTCATAAAAGATATTTAAAGGTGGTGTGTGGTGAAACAAAGGTTGAGAATCATTGTACTAAGGTCTTCCTTTCCCCAGCAAATGTAAAACTTGCTTGAACTGTGAACAGGGACAAGAGAAGAAACTTGCTTTGACAGGTGGTATCCAAGGTGTGGGAGTATCTATGATCTCCATTTGCTTTTGCTCAATTCATCAAGCTGTTGCTGCTGGCATGGAAGGGAAGCAGCTTCAAAATTCTGTGATCCAGATGTTGAAGCTGCTGAGCCAAGGAGAGCATTCCAGGAGGCAAATAAAATAACTGGCATTTGACATTTCAGACCTGAGCTGAAGCAATGGAGTCTTTTTCCCCAGATGGTGGAACATTTCCAGTCTTGAACCCTCCCACATCTTATCCCCTACTTTCCAGCCCTCTTATGCCACCCTCCATAATTTCTTCATTTTCCCTTGGTTGATTCCATAAGCCATTTTTCTGGGATCTATCTAACATCAGCACTTGATTATAGACGGACATAAATGTGCTTTCATGGGTCTTCTCCTTTTTGGTGCTAGGTGGCCACGGACCTTGGCTGGCATCACTGCTTACCAATCCTGCCTCCAGTATCCCTTCACTTCTGGGAATGCAGGCTCTGGCCATGAAAAACAGGCATGGAGACACTGTGACCGCACAGGCCACTGGGAAGAAGGGGACTATTCACACTGCTTGTACACCAATGATATCACCCGTGTACTCTACACCTTTGTGCTGGTGAGTAGGACAATAAGAGCTTGTTCCTCTGGTTGTCCTTGAGTATTTTGCAGCCGCTGGGCAGACTGACTCCAGTGTTGCAGCAAGAAATGATTCCAAGCAATGTCCAAGAATTGCTGGTTCCTTCCAAGAAGGAGATTGTTTTCTGGAGCGGCTCAAGTAATACAAAACAAAATGATAAAATGAATGTTTTGAAGCACGTGGAGAGCCCTTTTCTCTTCTTGCCATGTATAATGAGAATTTATCCTTAACATACCTGAGATTTAGAGATCCATGTGGTCCATGTCAGCACTGCATTCACCCACTTACTCCTTTCCATGATTTTTTAAAAAATGTTTAGCAGTACTATTAAGTCACAATCTCTCTACATATTTTCCATGTACCTTATTAAGGCCGTACTTTACTACTCTTTGTTGTACATCCTTCCCTAATATGCTGCATTTTATACAATTAGCCCTTGCATTTGTTTTTTATATGCAACATTTCATAAAGCATGCTTTTTTGTAAAATCCAGTTTTCCACATTGTATTATTTTTGGTATGTCTCTTTCTCAATTATCCACCATGCAGTCCTTTTTAACAAAGATTTTACAACAGATTGCATGTCTCCCATTTGTCCATCCATCTATAATAGTGTGGTCCAAATAATATCACAGGATGCATGAGCCCCTTTCTTGCAGACCTCTAAGTTAAAGCTGACTGGCCTGGCCTGCTCCTCATTGTCACTTCACTTTGACTACATCTTTTGAACACCCACCCATTTGCATCTGCATTGGCAAATCTCAGTACTTCTCTCAAAAGTGTTGGCTATTTTTTTAATATTCCATCACATTGAGATTGGAGAACTGTCAGAAAACCTAACACTGCAGCTAAGCAGGCTTTAAGCCAGCTATCTCCCCATGTTGTAAATTAAGCATTGTCGGATGCATTGGGGATGGGGAAAGGGGACTTAGACTGCTTTGACATTTATCCCCATTTATTTGCTGACAGATGCCTATCAATGCCTCAAATGCACTAACCTTAGCCCACCAGTTGCGGGTCTACACAGCTGAAGCTGCCAATTTCTCAGATATGATGGATGTCATCTATGTGTCTCAGATGATTGAAAAATTCACTGGTTACGTTGACCAGATCAAACTGGTAAGTGCATTACATTTGGACCTGATTCCCATTTGTTCATTTCCCATTTATGATGGTGAGGAAAGAAAAGGGTGTGTGTGTCTACATTCCATTTGTTGCTAAATATGCTCAATATATAGAAAGTCTAAAGTAGAGATGAGCAGTCTGTTTCCTAACAAGATGGCCTAACAAGCACATATTTGATCTGGAGTGAAATGTTTAATGATTTATTATATCCCAAATTGTTTGCTTTCGCACAGCTGACCGACGTCATTGTGGAGATGGCAAGTAACATGATGTTGGTAGATGACCATGTTCTGTGGATGGCCCAGATTGAAGACAAAGCTTGTACCAGCATAGTGCGCTCCTTGGAGAAGATTGCGACTTATGCTGTCAGCACCAACTCTCAGCATATGGTTGTGGTAGGGATCCAAGCTCTCCTAGGGGGCAGAGTAAAAGGCTAAGCTTGAAGATTAGGTGTGTAATTTGCCAAAAATGCAAATTACAGATACATAGTTTGGGGTGGGAGTGAGGAGCAAGGAACTAGTAATCCAGAATGGGGGGAAAAACACTGGTGAAATAGGAGCATTTTTATACTGTGGGAAGATTTTGAGTTGGCTGCGACTGAGATATACAAGGGCCCGATGATATTCTTGGACAGCTGTTGAGACTCAAACATCCTGACATGTCTTCCTTGCTGATGATTGTCTCCTCTTCCCCTCAGTTCCTTGTCCAGTTCCTCAATGTTCCTATTGCTTTAAACTTTCCATAGTACCTCAGAGCACAACTACAATGTAAAAGCTATTAGGAGATCTTAAAGAGGGAGAGGACTTTTTATGGCTGCTTCTATCAGAAAAGCCCATATTCAGGGCAGCAAATATGGGGAAAACATCCCACAAAATTGCCATGGGAAAGGCCATCTGTCCAGGAACTTGGATAGCAGTAAGTTTTAAAGAGCTAGAGACTTCAGATTAGGACAAAAAACTAATGGCTATTGACCCCACATATGATGGCCTGGATCTAGAAAGGTTGCTTGGTTTCACAAAACTCCTGGCTTTGTTTATGCAGAACTCCAGGAACATCGCCTTTGAAGCCTACCTCATCATGCCAGAAAGTTATCTGGGCATGAGCTGCATGGCTTTTCAGAAACGTGAGAACCTTGGTAACCGTTCTCCACGACAGGAACGGTATTCTGAATCCTTGGCAGACCAGCAGCTGAAGTTCCGTTGTGCTACAGGCCGGTCAAACATCTCCTTGGCCAGTTTCCACATCAAGGTGAGAGGGGGTGGGGAATAAAGGTGGATGAGTGTAATAGCATAAGGAGAAGGTGCTCCTTATCTCTGGCATTGCAATTGGTGATGTGGGGTTTAAATTGAGGAAATAGCAGGAGAACCTAATTTCATTTCCATATTGCTTTTCCATGTAGAGGAGTATCCTATATTGCTAGGTTTCTCATATTAGAACATAAGGCATAAGAACCAGAGCAGCCTGGAAAACATTATCAACATATCTGAAAAACCTGTCGACATATCTCAATCATGATGGACGAGGAGCAGAAGCAGGAGGAGGAGGAGGTGATTGTTCTTTATTGGCCAAATGTGATTGGACACACAAGGAGACAAATTCCTTGTGTGTCCAATCACACTTGGCCAATAAAGCATATTCTTTTTCTATTAAGCAATGATTGAGATACATTGATGGATTGAGATGTCATTAATGTTGCAAGGACAGCTATCAAAAGCTGTATTTCCTAACCAAGCAAGAAGAATGGCACTGTCCTGTTTTTGAATGATTCCTTGTCCATGAAAGAAGAGGGAGTCAACCTATTCTCCAAAGCGCCAGATGGCAAGACAAGAAGCAATTGTTAGAAAGTAACCAAGGAGAGAAGCAGTTTAGAACTAAGAAGAAATTTCCTGACAGTGAGAACAATAAACCGGTGGAATGGCTTGCCTCCAGAAGTTGTGGGTGCTCCATCACTGGAGGATTTTAAGATATTGGATAGCCCTTTGTCCAGAATAAGGTCTCCTGCTTGTGCAGGAGGTTGGACTAGAAGACCTCCAAGGTCCCTTTGAACTCTGTTATTCATTTTGCCTGGGTATATCAGTACTTTGACTTTTGTGTATCCAGCCCTTTTGGGATGGAGCTGGGAGGGGGTTAACTATGGGAAGGGCAGCAAGGGTTTGGCTTGGCCAGCCCCATCTTTAGCTTTCTTTGTTCCTCTTCTCATTAGAACAGCATTGCTCTAGCCTCCATTCAGCTGCCTCTGGGCCTCTTCTCCCCACCAGTTCCCCACCAGCCTGTGCCCATCAGGTGTCAGCTTCAGTTCTTGGTGTTCCGCAATGGAAAACTCTTCTGCAGCACTGGAAATTCTTCACACCTCGCTGATGATGGCAAGCGACGCAGCGTGGCCACTCCGGTGATCTATGCAGGCACACGTAAGAGGTCTCGGTTGTTGTGGCAGAGAAGGACATGGTTTACCATCATTGCAGGAAGGAACTGTGTGGCTGGTAGCTTCATTGGGAAACTTGGGACCATGGCATTAAGATGCTTATAAGACAGCTGCTGTGGGATGGATGGCCTGGGAACAAAGCAGAGTTAGTGGGGCCAGTCTAGGAATTCTTGTCTACCAGCAGATGAATGTCTATGGAGAGTCTCAATCATCCATGTTATGGTTGTCCCAAAGGTGCTTTTCCAAAAGGCAATAATTATAAGCACTATATGCTTATAATATATATATATATATATATACACACACACACACACACATTCGAAGTAGACTCTGGTGTTTCTCTGTGTCATATATATGTGTGTGTGGGGGTATATGCATAATGGCTATCTTTTGAGAGCTGAATGCAAACAAAATTCATTTTAATGTATGCTGGTTAGGGTACATTTAAAATGACAATAAGGTTTCCATTCCAGTCTATTCTCTTGGTTTTTTCCTGGACAACATTTCATTCTTCAGAACTGAAGAAGCTTCTTGGATGAGAAGCAAAATGTTTTCAAGGAAAGAAACAAAAAAATCCAGTTGCCTTTTGAAAAAACACCTTTGGGACCACCAAAAGGGGGTAGCAAGGTGAGATATTCTCACCTGCTGTCTAGACACACTTCCTAATGAAGAACCCATAAGCATCATCATTTTTTATTTTTCTAAAATGCCCTAAGGCTTATGTGTGACATCCTTGGAAATAAAGTAGATGCTAAAGCCTGGTGCTTTATATTGTTGTTGTTTTTAATCAGAAGACTCAAATTTTATTTGCTTTCCCTTGCTGAGCAGTAGCTCTGTGGAATTTATTTAAGCAACTCTTAGGGTGTGAGGAAAGAGTCCTGATCCTGAAAAAAAGGCAGATAATCTCCTGCCCCTATCTGAGCAAACCTCCTGAAGTTAATTTGAATTCTGAGCACTTCCATGAACAACTTTGATGAACCCCTGGTTCTCCCTCAGATGGCTGTGGCGTAAGCAATCTGACTGAGCCAGTCATCATATCGTTGCGGCATTTGGACCAAGGCACAGATCGCACAGCCGCTTTCTGGGACTTTGACATTCTGGGTGGTTATGGTGGCTGGAGAGCAGAAGGTTGCCAGCTGATCCTTCAGGAACCCAACTTCACCACTGTGAGCTGCCGACATCTCAGCAACACTGCTGTGCTGATGGTAGGTGGGAGGTGGTGTATGACACTTTGATCTATTACATTTCTGTTTAGCCCCTGGTTACGTCACATAAATTTCTGCCAAATTCTCTTTCAACAAAGCAAGAAACACCACTTTCCCTTTTATGTGCATTTCTTAAAGATCTTGCGTGCATTGGTCCACATACTGTACATGCCTAATGGTATGCAGCTTCCTTTGCTCCCAACCTAGGCTAGATAACCTCCAGATGTTCTAGTCCAGAGCTTCCAGTTTCTTTTGCATTTGTCGAAGTGGATAGAGCTAAAAGGAAATGTAGTCCAAATTATTTAGAATATGCCAAGTTGTCTATTCCTGTTTAACCTTCCCACTCCACAAATATTTGTAAAGAGTTAGCATATATTACTGTTAATATGTAGTTATAATATAGTTATAGTATTATTTACTAGAGTTATATTTTGCTTGTCCTTCAGTATCTCAAGGGCAGTGCTGTGACTCAATGTTTAAGATGCTGGGCTTGTTGGTTGGAATGCCAACAGCCCAGATTCGAGACCTGAGCTCCACATGACGGGGTGAGCTCCTGTCCTTGCCTAGGGGTCCTGCCAAGCTAGCAGTTCGAAAGCATACAAATGCAAGTAGATAAATAGGTACCACTTTGATGGGAAGATAAAAGTGCTGTGACATTATGCTGGCCATATGATCAGGAAAATGTCTTCGGACAGTGCTGGCTGAATGGCCTTGAAACAGTGATGAGCACCATCCCCTAGAGCAGCGGTTCTCAACCCTTGGGTCGCGACCTCTTTGGGGGTCAGACGACCCTTTCACAGGGGTCGCCTAAGATCATTTGAAAAGGCTTAAGGAGAATAAAGCTAGCCTGTACCATCCAATCATGCGCGCAGGGGTGCGCATGCGTGATTGTCATCAGAAAAGAAACTCCAAACATCCGCCTCCTTTCCTCCTGAGGCCGAAGAGCCACATGGTGAGGGGCTTGCTGGGTCAGGTGGCTGTGCAAACAGCACCTTCACCGGCCTCTCTCCTTCAGTGGTCGTGCCACCCTCATTCCGGGAGAGAGTGCGGGAGCCGGCCAAGAAGGCCCTGCCTTTGGCACACTCGTGCCCCCCCCACACACGCTGTTCTCGTGTGCCATGTCTATTGTGAAGCTTTGTGCCAAGAAAGGTCTGTGCTTTCTCCTTCCCTTCTTTCGCGCCCCCCCACTCCTCCTTCAGCTGCTCCATCTCATCGTGCCCCCCAGACTTTCGCAGACAACCATCCCCCAAGGGTGGGGGCTCCCTCACGGGGCGTGCAATTGAACTTCCAAGCCCAATGGACCCGGTGGGCACAAGCTTCCTCCCCCCCCAACTCAGAAAGGAAAAGGAGCCGATGGGGGGGGCAGCTGTGGGAAGATGTAAAAAAAAGGGGGGGAGTGACTGTACTGGTGGATAATGCCAAGTATGGTATGTAGCCTTAATTTCGTGTCTGATGATCGACCCCGTTAATCTGGGATTCGTTTCATATCACATGCTCAGATGGCTCGATGCGAACTTAACTCTCACCTCTTCCCCATCAGATAGATGGATAGGGGGTCGGTGGGTGGTTAGAAAAGCATAAGGAGCCTTTTCTTTCCCGGTCCCCTTTTATCGAGGTGGACTTCAGAATGGCGTGGAAAAACATCAATCCAATGAATGTACCGTACTTTAAATGATACGAAACGAAGTTGGAAAATTTGTTTCAGGGTAATTGGAGCAGATTCAGTGTACCTGTGTATGTTTCACACTTAATGCATTAGTGGAAGTGTGTGTGTGTGTGTGTGTGTGTGTGTGTGTGTGTGTGTGTGTGTGTGTGTGTGTGTGTGTGTGAGTGAGTGAGTGTGTGAGTGAGTGAGTGAGTGTGTGAGTGAGTGAGTGAGTGTGTGTGTGTG
>JANHFT010009881.1:209520-226073 GCA_032467955.1 Pseudoxenodon macrops | reverse complement strand
GAAAATACATCCTGCATATCAGATATTTACATTACGATTCATAACAGTAGCAAAATTACAGTTATGAAGTAGCAACAAAAATAATATTATCGTTGGGGGTCACCACAACATGAGGAACTGTATTAAAGGGTCGCTGCATTAGGAAGGTTGAGAACCACTGCCCTAGAGTGAGCAACAGGGTTTTTCAGTATCTCAAATTGGTTAAGACAGAATTCTCCCAGTTTCTCCCTAATAACAACTCAACTGAGACAGAATGAATGTCTACAGTGCATTAGCCAAATGACTCCTTTCAACTGCACATGGAATGATTTTATAGAAGCTGCCTTAATATCTGTCGTCCTCCCATATTATGCCCTAATGAAACTATTCTCAAATACAGGAACTGAGCAACTTCCTGCATGACTCACTGAGTCCCGCTGAGGTGCTACATCCTGTAATTTACAGTTGCACGGCTCTCCTCCTCCTGTGCCTGTTTACCACCATCATCATCTACATCATCAATCACAGGTGAATCACTTTTAAGAGTTGAAGGTTGTAGCTTCCTGAAATTCTCCTCCCCACTGCTGAGCAGGTAGCTACAATACCATGCTACCAGAAGAAGCCACGTCCCAAGTTTTTCTCGGTAATAACAGTAGCCCAATTCTGTATGCTTTGAATGACAGCAGCAGCACCCCATCACCACCGGGAGAAAGCAAACTCAGGGCTTTGTCATCACCTGCTTATCTTTTAAACAGAGATACCTTTACTTGAATGTAGGGGCTTTGCCTGCAAAGCTTTATTGCTTGATCTCTTAACTTTCTTATCCCCGTTTTCTTTTTCAGCACCATTCATATTGCACAGAAGTGCTGGCATATGCTGCTAAATCTTTGTTTTCATATTGCCATGACATCTGCTGTGTTTGCAGGTGGCATCACTCTCACCAACTACATCGCCATCTGCCAAGCTGTGAGTATGAGGGCAGGATCTGATTAATTCGGGCTTGTACCGGTAGGTTTTGTCAGTTGACACATCACCGAGAGGTTTTCTTCATGCACAAAGAATCCTGAGAAGTTGCTAAAGACCACACTAGTGTTCCCTTTGCAATGTGGAACTAGTCTTTCTTCCTTTTTCCAAATCTGTCAACTTCCACATGGGATAGACAGAAACTCCCATCACATCACACACGCTCCCTGGAATTCCAAGAATTGATAGGTATACTTCACCATTCCATTTATCAGTAAATATATTATTGTAGTTAGCTCTATAGAGATTCTCAATCATCCAGGTCATAATTGTCCCAAAGGTGCTTTTTCCAGAAGGCAACTGGACTTCCTTGGTTTGTTTGTTTTTTGAAAATGTTTTGCTTCTCATCCAAGATGCTTCTTGAAAACATTTTCAAAGGGAAAAAAAGTCCAGTTGCCTTTTGGAAAAAGCCCCTTAGGGACTTTACTGCAAGGCCATTTTGATTGTCTTTCTACCTACCTCTAGATGCAGGGGACATGTTGCCATCTATTTCCCTGGTAAGGAAAAAATGAATAGATGTTCCACCCTGAAAACCACCATCTCCATTACCAAACTGTTTCACTCTTAACAGAATCATCTTCTTTAGTGATCAGCCCAACTTTACAAGATACATTGCTAGGTAGCTGAGGACACTAATTTAAGGGCAAATTCATGTGCATGCACGCACACAAGCCCATAGCTACTTTACTATTGAGGCAAAATTGGGAAGCTGAGGACCCTCCAGGTTTTTTGAGATTCCCATACCACTCAAGCAGATGGTTCTAGTTTAAGGAACAACTAAAGCCCATCTAAAAAGTTTTTTTGAATTTGCCCACCTTTGAACAATATATCTCCTCAGACTTATAGGGGATAGATAACCCCTCAAATGAAGTCCTGGAAATTATAACAACTCTTATTGACTTCTCCAGGTTGGCATCATTCTCCATTATTCTTCCTTGTCTACTCTTCTGTGGATGGCAATGATGGCTCGAGTGATCTACAAGGCATCCACCTGGAAGGCACCCCAACAGCAGGAAGGGGAACCAACTCAGCCTGCTCCTCGTCCAATGCTACGGTATTAAGGAAGTAGGAATTATAGGACCTGAAAGTTGCAGGGAGTGGATGAAGGTTGCCATGATTAACCTACAAAACAAGTCCTATTTAATTAAAGTTTCTTTTGTAGGTTAATAAGGTATTTATATACCCATTTAACTTGGCATAGTAGATAGTGACCCTGTGTGTGGTAGTAACTTAATCATTATTTGATTCCTTGCATCAGGTTATAATGCTGTTGGGTATCCATTTCTCTCTCCATCCCTCAAAACCTTATAAATCATTCTGAGATTCTGGGCAGGAAATGAGAAAATTAGTATTTAAATGAGCAAATGATACAAAATTGGAAAAAAATTCTATGATGGTTTCCATACTCAACTCATACCAAAAACAAAAGAAATAGAGCCAATTGAACATGCATGCAAAATGCAAGGAAGGTTATGTAGAAACAATTGTTTGAATTCAAGATCAATATGCTGTATGAGCTGAATCTATGATTATTGCATCCAGTTTAGGATTTAGTTCTTGTATCATCAATAGATACCCGACTCGCTCTAATTTATAGGATGAATTCTTCATGATATTTTCTGGTTTTCTTTCCAGGTTCTACCTGATTGCTGGAGGGATCCCCTTGATCATCTGTGGGATTACAGCGGCAGTTCGTATTGACAATTATGGAGATCAGGACTCGTAGTATGTATTTGCAACATACAATTTGATCCTAAGATATCATGATTGTGATCTACTTGAACATTGATTAGGAGTCATCAAGTTGGCATTGACTTTTAACAATCATAAAGATAGATGATCTTCAGGATGATCTATCCCCAACCTAGTCCTTCAGATCTTCTATCGCTGTACCCACAACCACCGTAATTGAGTCCATTTACCTTACTGCTGGTCCACTGTATCTACCTGTACATATGTGTTCAGTTGCATGAATGGATTGCAAAAATTAGGGGCGGGGGAGAAATCCCCAGTGTTGTTTTCAAGTGTTTGAAGATCTCTTGGGGATTAAAGATGTTCCTCCAAAATCCTCCCTTCCTTGCCCCATAAATCCTGTCTGATCTTATTCTTCAGGTGCCATCTTACCACATTTCAGAAAGGACAAGGTGTGCATTAACAAGCATTCTATTATATAGGTCAGTGATGGCGAACCTTTTAGACACCAAGTGCCCACACTATGCACGTGTGCATGCCCAAACTGAAAGGTGCTTGCGGACGCACACATGCGCACACATGCACACATGTGCAGGAGAGACCCGAACATCAGCTGGTTGGTGGGAGACGGGGCATCCCAACACCGGCAGCGCAGCAAGAGGTAAGATCTTTTTCTTTTGTGAGCTTCTCTTTCGTTTGCAGGAAAACAGAAGCTCACAAAAGAAACGCCATGGAGATCTGACCTGGGCCGACGGCATACGTGCCAGCAGAGAGGGCTCTGTGTGCCACCTCTGGCACGCATGCCATAGGTTTGCCATCACTGCTATAGGTTATCTGAATAGAGACATTTGGTTTAAGTAGTATTTGCTATGAGCCACCAGTAGATGTCTCCTCTCCTACATATCTGTAGTTTCCAGAGTCTCCCTTTGGCTGCCTTAAAGTCCAGGTAGGCAAGAGATTGTATGGAATGGGACAACCTGCCGCGGCCAGCTCACCACGGGACAACTTACTACAGGACAGTTCAACAATTCAATTGAATAATTCAAAATAATTAAAGAATTATTTTTATTTTTGTCATTCACTTTTCATTTTGTCCCTTCTTGGCATCTTTCTTTAATGATTCTATCCCACCATTTCTTCAATATTAGTGTAAATCTTGTCCCGTGGTGGGTTGGCCATGGCAAATTGGCCACGGTGAGTTGTATTAGACCCAAGATTGTATGTTTGTCATGAAGAACAGGAGCAAAGTTGTTGCTGCTTTGTTAGCTATTCATCATTTGGCAAACCTTTTCTCTCTCCACCCAGCTGCTGGCTGGCTTGCCGCCCAAGCATTGGAGCATTCTACGTGCCTGCAGCTTTCATTCTGTTCATCACCTGGATTTACTTCCTATGTGCCGGAATCAGTCTGCAGTGCCGAGCTAAGGATCCCAAAGAAATACCCAAACCCTTGGAAACAAGGCAGCGCTTCGGAGGCAGTAGCAACTTGTTAACCGATTCAGGGTCGATTTCAGTCACCCTGAATTCCAGCCCCCACCCTGCTGATGTTGATGGTGTGTATTCTCTAGGGGTGCAACTCTGGGCCCTTGTCATCACCCATTTCCTATACCTCACTCTATGGACATTTGGAGCAATGGCAGTATCTCAGCGTTGGTTCCTCCTGAAGGTTGTCTTCAGTTGCCTCTATGGAGTCACCGCTGGAGCCTTAGGATTTTTCATCTTTATCTACCACTGTGCCCGGCGCAGAGACGTACAGAGTTTATGGTTTACCTGTTGCCCATCTTACAGGAATGCTTTACCTATGCAGGCTTATGGGCACACTGGAGCGGGTGTTGAAGATGGCTCACAGGTCTTCATTGGCTGCCACCCAGAGGTAGCTCAGTCCATTAAGTCTTCATCTTCCCCTAACAGCACAATTTCAACCCCAGGGCCCTGCAAACTCAACAATTTGCAAGTAGCCCTTGCCCAGCCAGACAGTAACCCTGTAACAACTGCCTGCTATGAGGAAGCAGAGCCTTCTAACAGTAAGAGTACCCCCTCAACCAGGTATACAAACAATCTCCATGGGCGCACCAGGCACCATAAAAGCAGAACTAAACTCTATCGCGAAGGGAAGCAGCAGCGCCTGAAGGCAATGCGGGGACCTTCCTCAGAGAATCCTACTAGTGAGAGCGGGAGCCTTCAGAACAGTCATTCAGAGAGTTACCAAAGCAGTCGGAATAGCCCTTTGAACAATCAGAACCAAGGGAAAGTTGTGACTCTGGAATCTACCCTGACGCAGTCGGACTTGAGTGATGGCAGTGGTGGCCCCCAGTCTGCAGATTTTGGGCAAGGCCAGAGGAGAAGTGCCAGCAGAGACAACCTTAAGCATCAGGCCAACCCCTCTGTAGAAAGAGAGACTAAGAGGCGCTCCTTCCCACTCAATGCAGCAAACCAGAATGGGGTCCTGAAGGGCAGCAAGTATGACATTAATCTCAGTGGTGCTGACAATGCAAGCAGCATGAAAACAGGTCTCTGGAAGAGTGAAACAACAGTGTAGGAAAGGGTCAAAGACCTCTGTAGCTGGGATCCTAGAGCAACACCAACTCAGGTAGGAAGCTGCAGGTTACCCTTGTAGCCACAAACTACCAGACTCAGTGAAGAAAACACTCTAATGCACTACATAGGCTTAGATAATATGAGATGGGTAGGCAAGAACCATGCTCCCCGCCGATCCTCCTGAGCAGGGAGACTGTTATGTCCTGTCATGGGAATCACAGCACATTTCACTTATGTGAAGGTGAAGTTGCTGTTCTTTGTGCCAGGGAGCATTTTCCTCCAGAGTACAGGCAGAAAGCCACAATCAGCCAAGGTGCCAAAGTTACAAAGCAAGAGACAATCATCCGTTCTTGTGATTGTATGGTCTCCCTCCTTCATGTCCCTTTATATCCTTGATATTTCTGTACACCTGAGGAAGAGTGATCTATAAGCTAAAACTTCTAATACGCTGTGTACATATGTATAGGCAAATTTGCTATCCATTGGAAAGTTTCTACATGCTTTATGTAAAATAACTCATGTTGTGTGAGACAAGGGAAGTTCTTCCCAGTCATTCAAAGCTATGCACATATCTAGTTTTGATTTTGATAAATCTAATGAATGATTGTAGAGTTGTCAAGGAAAAAGCCACAAGACAGAAAGAGGTGCAGTATTAATTGTCCAAAGGTGCATGCTTAGGTGACAATCCTTAGTCTTCCTTAGTCTTTCTTAAGGAAAGGACTCGGGGAGAATATGATTTGTTGGGCATCATTGGCCAAAGATGCTTAACAGTAGAGGTATGCAAAACATCAATAGGTCAGAACAATTCTCAACTTTGGAGTGGCTTGTTCAGATTTTACCAGGATGCTGCTCTAGAAGAGTTTTCCATTCAAAAGAGAAGTTTCAGGGTTGAAATACTACTAGAGCAAATTATTTCAGGTAAGGTTCAGAACAGCTATTCTGAGCTTGCCATGTTTTGTATAAGATCTTTTTAATAGCACTTTTAAGCAGAAGCTATCAACAAGCCCACCTTTCAAGTTATCTGCTGTGGAACTGAATTGGAATAGATGACTAGTTTGAGTTCTCATTGCTAAGGCTCTGGGTGCACATTTGCCACACAGCTGCTAAACAGGCTTGAGGGCTTACTTCCAACTTTGAATGTTAGGCGGGGAACAGACTGAACAAAAACCCAGACAGTTCTATCATTTTCTGTGAGTCCAAGCCGAGTCACTCCTCACGCTCAAAGTTGGAAGTAAGCCTTGAGGCCTGTTTAACAGCTGTGTGGAAAATATGCCCTATGAAGCCTCATTAAAGGCATGACGCAGCTAACATGCCACATAGAAGCCTCTGAAATACATGAGGCAGCTGCACTAACTAGTAAGTTCGACCCATTGAAAAAAGTGAAACACAATGTTATTGTTCTTACCTAGGGATAAGCAAAGCCCAGCGCTTATAAGAGTGGGATGTTTTAATTACCGTAGTAGATTAAAAATGGCAACCCATAAGGGCAGTTATAAAACTTCAGAGGACAGCCCTGCATCTTAACACATGGATTCCCTCTCCTATAACAGAGATTTTCCTATGTCTAAAAGTAAAGCAGTGTGCTTCTTGCTTCAGAAATAGTTTTTTCTCCATGTGCCTATCAATCATTTTATTCAAAATGATTATGTTTAGTTAACCATATTTTTTTAAAGAAAGCCCATAACCCCTCACTATATGAAGGAAAGCATGTGCATCAGCAAACAGGGGAAAAAAGAATAAGAAAAATAAGTTTAGAATAGAGTTAAAATTGCCAAGCCTTAGAGGCTTGAATGACATTAATCCTTTAAGGATTTGGGAAGCTACGGAATATTGTTTTAAGCACCTTTGGGACATTCCCTTTATCTTTATGTATATGTGACATAACATTAGAAAAAAAACCAAGGCCTCTTAGCAATACAGTGCAGCAATCCCCAGATTGAATCTGTTGTGTCAAAAATGAGCTGAATGAAGGCATTTCTCGAAAGCAGTTTCCAGAAATATTGGAAAGAATCAAGCTTATTATTCTGTTTGCTGGCATTTTAATTACTCTGCATCCAATAGTATAGGGACACTGCTTATATACCTTATGCCACACTCAAGAATAAATCCCTCCGGTAGATATGAAAAATCCAATGGAAAAAAAAAATCCCCAGAATTTCCTTGTTGAATTGATGAGTTCCAAGTACCTATGTAGCACTGTAATCTTACCATCTGTAAGATCTGTAATGTTATCAGTTGAGGAAAGATCAGAAGATGCCACATCTTTGCTTAGGGAACTTCAACATGGGGTTCATAGCACTGATGTCCCTATAGACATGTTCCTCAATAAATTCAGTTTTTCCTATTCTGCTTTTAAAAATCAAAGCAATACTTTAAACAGAAAGTTGGTAAGCTGTGAGAAAAGCTGCCAGCTTCTGTCATGTTCTTTATGTCCAGAAGTGCCAGGCAGGGTCCTCATAGAAGAAGACAATGGCAGAGTTTTGCTGTTGAAAAGTGACCATGTTCTTAGAACAAAAGATGATCTAGTAGCTAATACAAATAGGGTAGTAAAGAGCATTCTTGCTCATTTTCTTTCTGGTAAATGGGAGCTTCAAACTGGCCCAACCACCACAGCAGTCCTTCTGAGAATTCACGAATGGGCCGACAGACATTTTGTGAGGTTGTCATATTTCTAGCATTTCAAAGGTTGAAGGATTCCTGCCTTGGCTTAAGGGGAATTATGATAGCATCTATTTTTTTGAAGAAAATAAGAGACAGAGAGAAACCTACCATAATTTAAAATGGACATACTGTAGTCCTCAATTTATACCATTCATTTAGCAACCATTAAAAGTTACAATAGCAGTGAAAAAAAGTAAATTATGGCCAATCTTCACCCTCACAACCATCACGCATCCCCATGATCATATGGGCAAGATGGGCTTGAAAACTGGGATATATTTACGATGGTTGTAGCATCCCAGGGTCACGTCTATGGAGATTCAGTCTTCCAGATCATGGTTGTCCCAAAGGTGCTTTTTCAAGAGGCAACTAGACTTTCTTTTATTTTCTTTGAAGACATTTTGCTTCTCATCCAAGAAGCTTTTTCATTGCCTCTTGCAAAAGAACCTTTGGGATTCCAGGGTCATATGATTGCCATTTGTAACCTTCCCAGCCAGGTTCCAACAAGCAAAGTCAATGAGGGAAGTTGGATTCTCTTAACAACTGTGTGGTTCGTTTAACTGCAATGATTGGCTTAACAATCAGGGCAACAAAGCTCATAAAATCAGGCATGATTCACTTAGCGACTGCCTTAGCAATAGAAATTTTGGTTGTAAATTAAGGAAGACCCTTTACCCTTTTTTCTGGAGGAACTGGTAAACATACTAAGTGATAACAGTGCAGACTAAGAAATCTCTTCTTCCGCGGAAGCTGTGCTATACTCTTTCATTTCTGGCTTAAAATAAGTTTACGGAACAATGATTCTCTTTTGAGATTCCTTTAGTTGAATCTCAGTGTTTCTAGAGGGTACCAGGCCAGAAAAGGCCAAAATATTTTTTCTTTCCCCAATCCATTTGGACTTAAAACATCCAAGTCTTAATAACAACGAAAGTATATTTTAGTCCCTCCCTCTGTATTTTTTTAAATTTCACAAATATAGTAGGATGCATACATTGTGTTAGATTTTTTCTTATTGCAAAATCCAGAACATCCGTTACTTCAATTGTGAGGTTAAGTATGGTGTGTGAGTACAACAACAATCAAGCAAACCTTTCCACAGAAGTAGTTGGTGCCTTTTTTTAAAATAAAATTAGTTCTAAAGTACAGATACTTGTTCTTGATAGCATGAACCTCATAAATAGGGTTTGGCCTATGAAATGGGGCATATAATATTTGTTTATACAATGCACTCAGTGGAGGCTTTTTTAATTCATGTCAAAACGATAACATCAGTTCATTGGAATTGAAAGGAACAACAACAAAAAGATTGTTGATGAACAGCTGAGCTTCCAAGTATTTGGAAGAATGCATGTAATCCAACTGGGGTAAAAAGGGCAGAGAAATGCACGTTGCTCCTTTAAAATCAACCCTTGAGTACATTGTGCAATTATCTCATGTACTAGTCAACAAAACAACAAGGAACATTATGTGGACAATCAAAAGCAAAAGTCTGGGATATTACAAATACCGCACCCATGTTTATGAAGGATGTAGCAAAGTAATGGGCTACAATTTTTTTTGCTAGGTCTGAGGGACTGTCTTAGTTCTTTAGGATCATTGCCTTGTTTTGTTTACAGAGACAGACATAATTAACTTTTTGTTGGATTTATGAACTAAAATTACACCTGTAGGAGGCTGCTGTTTAGAACAGAGTATTGTAGAAATGCAAAATCCCTTACTTGAAGGAGAGAGTCCAGCAAGACCAAGGTCACAGCACCCAATATTCCTTGGAGTTTTTCCACTCCAGTAAAAAGATTTTGGCCAGGATTCTTGCAATTCCTAGAAACCTCCCTTGCAACAGTCACAGAATTGACTTAGTATTATTTCCAGGCTTGGCAGAAGTTATCAACAGTGGTATTCACTGCTGAATACCCAAAGGGCAGCGCTTGTAAAAGCATTTTCATCCAAGATGGAAAATTTTCCTTCAGTCATTCTATGCAAAAATACCACAAATCTCCTCTTTGTCCATGTGTGTGTCTATGTGTTGATTTTATTTTTACTGCTCCATACTGCTTAATTAACTCATTTAAACTGATGTATACCATGCCTGTTTAAAATGATAAATAGATACTCTGTACAGAGAGCAGAAGGGCCAGGTTTTCACAGCCCTCCTTGCCAGAAAAGAGAAAACTTACTCCACAAAACCTACCTCCACAGAACCGCAGAGGCTGTGTGGTTTCACAAGCCAGGCAGCCTTAGGCCAACCTTGAAATCTCCTAAGACTTCTGGAAAACAATAGCCATCAAAAGCCATAAAAGCACTTAATCCTCCTTATTTGAAAAAGGTCATTTCTCCCAACCTTCTTGGTTTTCATATGTATGATGTTTAATAGAGCCTTAACTATTTTATATGGCAATATTACAACCCACATGATATTGGCAATGCTGAACTTGTTATATATGCTTGCTAGAATGAAATATTATTATTGGGGAAAACTTTGTATAACTACCCTTTCTTTTGTTGGTTTACATTTTGAGCAAATGACATATCAAAACCAGAGCTCTTTGAGAGACAGCCGTGCCAAAGAAAGCATTTAATACATTTTTGTTGTGTTTGCATTTTATACAAATGAACTGTTTTTAGCAGATGTTTCTTGTTTAATATATTAAAAGAACTGCAATACCCAATGAACTAGGTATTACTTTTATGTTCCACCCATGCTTTGCCATACCAACCTAGACAATATTTCAAACTTGAGTGGGACTCACTTACCCAACACTTAAAATATCTGTGGGAGGTGAATTCCAGCAACTACATTGGTCATCTCAAATAACAAGGGGAAAAAACAGAAGCTGAAGAGTGGAGTTTCACTCATAAGATTTAAAGGGATATGCAGATTTCATCCCATTTATGCATAGGATAATTAGCTTATTTGCATGATGACATCATAGCATGCATGATCATACTTATTCCTCTTGTCCCCCCTACAGATAAACAGATATGTAGATCACAATATGCCCTGTTCTACATTACTTGTGACTTTCAACCTCAGTCAATGACTGCAGAGCCTAAGTCCACGTAACATAGAATGCTAAATGAATGTTGAAGGTATTCAGTGTTACCAGACTCACATGTGAAACTTCTAAAATAACATGCAAAGCATTGTTTGAACTGGAAAAATGACAATCCAATTCAAAACATAACAAGCAAAATAAACCAGGAGTAGATCTGATGCAGATCATTAAACTTCAATGTAGTAAGATTAAATCCATTTTTTTTCTGATGTTCAGGACTAAAAATGTAGCAGAAGCACATGAGTGTGTTCACCAACACACATCTAGGCCGAAGAGCAGCTATTTAAGAAAATTATTAATTACGTTTATTCCAACATCTAACAAAAAAAATTAAAGCTCATGTTCTATCGCTGCTTTCCCCAATCTTTATTATAACTTCTATATTTGTTGGTACTGTGAATTCAGAAAACCCCAACTAATGCATACAAAGCAACAGGCTGTAGACGACTATTAAGATACAAGGTTGTTCGCTCCTGAACACAAGGATTTCATCTAATCTCAGGATAGAAATACATCTGGGACTATAAACATAAGAAACCCAACCCGTCACTGACTGCAGGCTTTTAACATTCACTAAATAGCTTCACTAGTACAGGCGAATGTGCACTTTGCTAAACAGTTCCGTTTCTTCTGGAGTGCGGATGTATTGTTCAATCTCACTGTCTAAAATGGGCTCATCCCCTGTGATGGCTGGGCTTTCAGGGGCTGGATTGCTGGGTCGAAGTTTCTTTGTTGGGTACAGGATACAAGGAGGAAGCAAAGGCATCCGCTTCTTCCCAGCAACAGAAACCTCTTCTGTCAAAGCAACGGTTAGTTTTATAGGCTGATGGTCTGGTGGTGCTGTGAAGTTCTCAGGCTCGTGGTCTTCTGTGGTATCCACCATACGGAAAGCCGCCCGTAGAAGCACACGGCGATGTTGCAGCAAATCTCCAACATATTTCGACACAGTCCTGCGGTCCACTTTGAGCCCTCGCAACCAGCCTAGTTGAGAGGCCATCTGAAGGAGGATATTATGCAATTCCTTCAGTCTTTGTGGGGCTGGCCGTGGCATGTCCATGCCAGCAAGCTTACAGAACTTTGTAAGGGTACAAGCGAGGCGATCGACAGGTCGCAAAGACTGCCATGCCAAGAAGGCTGCTGCCATCACAATGGGGATGGGGTGCCGACCAGTCACCAGCCACGTCTCGCTGGCAAGCTCCACTATCTGGATTGTCCTTGCCAACAGCTTCTCCTTGTCTTCCAGAAATTTGCCTGGGATGCTGGACGATTCCTGGAAAAGCTTAAAGCTGAAAGGAACAAAATATATTGGGGAAATGGAAACGCCTATCAATACAGCTCATGGTTTTGCTTTTCTTTTATAGTTTTGGAACTATTATCTGCAATATTTAAATTTATATAATCTGGGGAAATTATTTTTAAAAACATCTGATTAAATAAATCAAGGCTTTGCCTGTTAATGCTCTGTCAGCAGAGATTTTATGGTATCTGTTCCTTACAGGAAGGTGTGTTTTTAAAATAAGAATAGAATAGAATGAGTTGGAGGGGACCTTGGAGGTCTTCTAATCCAAACCCCTGCTCAGGCAGGAAACCCTATTTCAGACAAATAGTGGTCCAATCTCTTCTTAAAAACTTCCAGTGATGGAGCATTCACAACTTCTGGAAGCAAGTTATTCCAAGAATGTCATTCCCATTTTAAACATTATTTAGATCACTGCTAGAGCTGCTTTACTACTTTAATTCTTGGGATCATTGTTTAGAAAGCAATACATATTTGGATATGACTGTCTAAATCTCACCATTCCATGCTTCCTGCTCAGAATATAACACCCAGCCCATCCAGAAGAGTCGATTCAAAACAAAATGTTCACTTCAAATATACATCCTGAGCTCATATAAGTGCCTCTGAAGACTCCTTAATAAGAGCTTTCTTCTTTCTATTTTTCCATCCAATCATAATAAAAATTCACCCAAATCAGACAGATATGAGATTGCATTCAAAAATGCACAAGACAGTTAAAAGCTGAAGTTTGTCAGAAGATTAACTATTAGTAACTTTCTGAAACCTACATTTGAATCTTATATTAGGAATAACGAAACCAGCCACATATAACACATTTTCAGAAAGCAGATTGGTTTAGGACAGAGATGTCAAGGCCCATGAGCCAAATCCGGCCCATGGGATGCTTAGATCTGGCCCGCAGGGCTGCCCTGGAAACAGCGAAGGACCGGCCCACGGTGCCCCTGCCAGTGAAAGCTCAATTTTTGCTGGCAGAGGGTTGCAGGAGGCCGTCACAGCCGAAAACGGAGTTTGGGAGCCAGTTTTTGCTGACAGAGCACTCGGACCGCCACAAGCACCCCCAACACGAGTGACATCGAGCTGCCCACGCTTCCCCAGTCCCCCCGAGGTCAAGCACAACCCTGATGCGGCCCTCAATGGAATTGAGTTTGACACCCCTGGTTTAGGAGAACTTTCAGACCTGCCTCAGCTTGAACTTCTAAATAACTACTGTAATGGACTTGACTTCTAGTAAACTTTCTCAATAAATGGAGTTAAGGATTGTTCTTATGGAGAGGTTCAAGCTGAGGCAGTTCTGACAAGAACATCTAAATACTGCGAAAATGGACCTTCACCTCCAAAGTATGAGAAAAACCCCACTGCACTTCCAATCTATAGAACTTTCTTAGAACCAATATACTGAAGCTTAAATAATAAGAATTAATTTCATCCATAACTCTTCAACCACTGCACATTAATGTTCAGACATTTATGATAAAAGAGCATTAAAAAAACCATCTTACCTGTTGAGGTGTGTTTTCACAAGATCGATCAAGCTCAGAGTTGGTACATCTAGTGCCAATTCCTTCAAGAACTGCAGGTAGGTTCTGGCAAACAGTTCCTTGTCTGCATAAAGCAGCAAGCAGACAGTGCCCATTGTCAAGGGCCAATTGTGCTGTCTACAGGTCACAAAAACACAGCAACCTATAATTATCTCCTTCTTCTCTAAGCTGACCAAAGCAAAGCAGGGGCATTTGATTGCCTTTTGATAATAAGACACAGCTGTATCTTCAAACAGAGAAGGAAGTCGGAGAACTTTGCAGAGATCCTGAACACGTCTAATTCCTGTGGAAGAAGGCAATGTAGATAATTAAGAAAAATGTCCATACCAAGGCCCTCCAGGTATTTCTGGCAATACTGGCTGGGGCTGTAGTCTTTGAAGAACTATTTGACACCAACTTCTTGCTTCAGAAAATCTGTACTGGACAAATATCACTATTCTGTTCTAATGACATTACTGCATGTGAGGTTTTAAGAAGGACAGCAAGATTTTTTTCAATTCCCATTTTGAATTATACAATTCACAAATACTCGCTGTTAGCAATCTTCTGGAATGGATCAATTTATTGGGGTTGGGGACAGATAGCAGAATCAATATAAGGAGAAACTCAAGGTATTTGCAAAGCAGAATAGGTATGTATATACACACAGCCATGTTGTAACTTAAATATTTTTTGTTTTAAGATGGATGTCTGTTCTCATAAAATCAAAACCAAGACTGCTTTATTTGGTCAACTGGATTTTACATACCTACTATAAAAATGTAAGACACATTAAATAAAACAAGTTAGTAATTTTTATGTAACATGTGTAAAAAAATCACTGGATGTCTCCCCTCAATATTTATCTGTAGCCTTTTATTCTGTGGATGTATTGTATATTCCTCAATATGTGACTGGTCACTTCATGACTGTTCAAAGTTACAAAAAGTACTTATGACCTATTTTCTAAGTTATGACAGGCATATACGTGATGACTTGATCACATTTTGGACACTTGGCAATTGGCTCACTTTTACGGCTGTTTGCAGCATCCCATCATCACGTGATCATGATTAGCGACATTTTTTGCTAGTTACCAGTGTTCTGGTTTCTGGTAAAAAAAGGCCCATTAGAAAAAATTGATTCACTTAATGATCATCACAGTCATTTAACAACTGCCACATTTACTTAATGACTACTGCAAAAAAATAATAATAAAAAATCGAGTCTGTTCGTGCCTTGACTTATGACTGCAATGAATTACAACCATACTTCAGGGCTGAACTACAAACATAAGGGTTACCCTTTATGTAGTACTTGTTTGTATTGTGGGTGGGTAGGTGCATACAGGTAGTCCTCAACTTACGACAGTTTGTTTAGTGACGGTTTGAAGTTACAATGGCACTGAAAAAGTTACTTATGACCATTTTTCACACATGACTATTGTAGCATCCTCATAGTCACATGATTCAGATGCTTAACAACTGGTTCATATTTAGGACGGTTGCACTGTCCAGAGGTCATGTGATCACTTCTTGTGACGTTCTGTCAAGCAAAGTTAATGAGGAAGCCGGATTCACTTAACCGTGTTACTAATTTAACAACTGCAGTGATTTACTTAACAAATGTGGCAAGAAAAGTAGTAAAATGGGGCATAACAAATTTTTCACTTAGCAACAGAAATTCTGGGCTCAACTCTGGTCATAAATTGAGGGCTACTTGTATATTAGTACTATTGCAGTAATGAGTGTCACTTTTTTATATAGACAATTTTATAACTGTATAATTTTATATAGACCATTTAAAGCCTATCTATCTGCAAGAAGCCTGGTACCAGCTCAAGATTATCTACCAGGGATTTAATGAGCTCTTCCAAAAATCTGAAATGGGAAATCACCCTGCCCTTAACAAAGGATACAGGTAATTTTAAATACAGAATGGTTTTGCTTTTAGAGAGGAACTACTCCTTCACAAATGGGAAGTACAGTAATTTCTACAATGCACCAAAAGGTGCTGACTGGTAATATTAAACATTTACCTCGCTGTAAGCAACGGCTCAGCTGCTCACTTTGACCAGTACTTCGTGAATATGTCACTTCTAGAAAGACAAAAACAAATTAGAAGGGAAAAATGACAAAAAGAATATCACATTTCCCCAAACAACTTTTTAAAACTCATACATTTTTAATGTTCAATGTTTAAATGTTTGAAGTTTATATAAAAGGCCACAGGGGATTTTTTCATCTATGTATATCACAGGTATTAAAAATATACTTAAACTTTATGATCCCAGGAGTTTTTAGTTCCATTGTTATTCTTTGATTCACCTTGTAAATGTTCTTCATCAGCATACGTAGTGGTGAGAAGTCCTTCAGTTAGAATAAAGCCACAATCTGCACACACCAACTGGTTCTGAGTGTAATGAGAATCCTCCACAATTTCCAGGGAGCCACAATCTGGACACTTTTTTTGAGTGGACATTTTAGTAGCCTGACAACAGAATTATTTTAAACTGACAATTGAAAAAATATTGGAATTTGATTAACATGTTTGCTGCATAACTTTTCCCATATTCCATCCCCATAAATCTGCTTCCATCTACCTGTCTAATTTATATATTTGAAGTAATCTTAAGAAATTGATATTGTTTCCTGATTGCTTATTTGTACCCTATGACTAACATTACATGTTGTACCATATGATTGACAAATGTAACTTGTCCTTTTATGTACACTGAGAGCACATGCACCAAAGACAAATTTCTTGTGTGTCCAATCACACTTGGCCAATAAA
>JANHFT010009881.1:191177-204205 GCA_032467955.1 Pseudoxenodon macrops | reverse complement strand
TGGCTGTACACCGCCCTGAGTCTCTTGAGAGAAGGGCGGTATAAAAATTTAATAAATAAATAAATAAATAAATAAATGTTTAAACTATGGAAGCAGATATTCACTATACATAAATAACATTCACTCTTGGGTCTATCGGTGCATAAAATATATAACAAAGGACACATATTTGTTTAACTTTAAATAACTTTATTTTAACATTTCATAAGGCTGAAGGTTTTTGTATAAAAACCATCAGACAATGTACCAACTGTAACAAAGCATAAACATACATTCAAATCCTTCTATGTTAAATATACAGAGGGAGACAAACTATTCATTGCATAACCATTTTATTAAAAGTTAAGAATTTACAATGAACTGATTATATTTAAATCGTTCAATAAAATACTGATTTTAAGGCACTGTTATTTCTACATTATATATTGAGTGATATATAAGGCATAAAGACAAAGTTGACAACAACTGGGCCCAGATGTAACTCCTTCATTGTATGTGAATACAATAGGTGAAACTGCCCCACTTAAAACCCATTAAATACATACAATTATGTCTTAAAACGATCTTCCCTCAATTTAGTGTTCTTTGTGTGTGTTGAGATCAACCTTGTACAAAAGGTTATTATGGAACATTGTAAACACGAAATGGACCTTTCCAATTATTGGAACTGCAGACCTCCTGTTTCAGGTTGGAAAATTTAGCACGCTCCTGAGATTGCAATTCCCATAACTTTCAACAACAAAGACCAACAACTTTGCTATCTTACTGGAACGTATATTAAAATTCACTTTTTAAATATTCTAAATTTGGATTTTCTCAATCTGCTCAAAATTTGTCCAGCACGAGTTTTGTTTCTTTTTTGTTTTGTTTTGATATCTGCCATTTTATTAGCTGACATATTTAGAATATAATTCCAGTCTACTTCAGAAATGTATTCCTAGGGAACATGGTGTTAAAGCAGCTATTTGATATTCTGTAATCAGACACACAATACAAATTCCTGCATGCCTTTTCATAAAAGCATATTGCATTATGCTACAACCAGCAGAGGGAAAAAATAGCCAGACTTTAAAACACCCTCCAAATGTTTTTCTTCTACGTGTAAAATATGTATTGTTACACATTTCAGTACCAGCAATTTCACAATATTGTACTGCCTTCAATATGCCAGATCACTGTTCTTTTCTGTTGAAAAGTCCAAAATGCTTCTTCTAACTCTACCAAACAAATGAGGCAAAAAGAAACCTTTTATAGTTCCCCAGAATTAGAACTATACTGCATAGGAAGAGGCCGACATATCTATTCAAAAATTTTTACACTGTTTATGGCAACAGCAGAGTATGATCTACTCCTCCCTCAGAATCTAACATTTAAATATATTAATCATTTCGTACCAAACCTTAAAATATGTAATTGGTTATGAATGCATTGATAAGTCATACAAACTACACTTCTTCTCAAAACATGAGTACCGTAGCTGCCTAAAGCTAAGCTATTCTGCTCTTTGGTGATTGCCGGATTATAGAGTGGCAAGTACACTGGTTAGTAAATGTAGCTGACAAATTTACATTGTAATCCAGTGTGGTGACTAAGTATAATAAGAGGACTGAAGAACTGTTCAGTGCCAAACAGATCCTTCATTAAAGTGCATAGGAAGATAATAAACAACAGCCATAACAAAAGATTAAATTCAATGTCTCTAAACAATACTTGGATCGCTGCAGGTACCTGCATTTAATCAGCTAGCTGTGATTGCTAACAATTTTGAATCAGTAGTAGATTTGAGTGGCCAGAACATAAACTGTGCATAGACTTGTGTAATACCTTGCTAATCTCTACATGTTGTTTTTACCTTCTAAAACAGAATTTAAAGTTTAAAATAGATTAAATAATCTGTAATAACACAAGAATGAATTTGTTGTAAATCATAAAAAGGAAGGTGCCCAGTTCAGAGTAAGTTTTAAAATACGCATAGAAAATGTGCTTTCCCCACTACATCCAGAATAAAATATTACTAGATCTGGAGTATGCACTCTTTCTTTCAAGGCACATCTCGTCCATGTATTCATTGTCCTGCTTTAGAATTAAAAACCTCTTTAACTTTCCATTTTAAAAGTTTGCAAGATTTAAAAGTTCTGTATTTATTCTTCGCACTTTACCACATATTATTATTTTCACAGGAAAAGGAAGTTTGATCTATTTTATATAAACCTTGGATGAACTGTATGTTGAAAATGTGAATGTTTCCCATTAGTCTTTATCAGAAACAATATAGGCTATCTATTGTGGAAAGATAATGTAGATCTTGTATGTATTCCAGTAGTTACTGCAACAAATAGATCAGGCTACATTTCTCTACCTCTAGGGAAAGAGAAGTTAACTGTGGAAAAGCCTGATAACTGAAAACCTTTACATCAGAAACACAGCTCAAACAAAGCTTCCAGATTTCCAAAACAAATGCCTCAATGTAAAAAAAGTGCTGCTGTTGACTCTCCCTCAGACTCTCCCATCAATACTGTCCTGTTTAGTTTTCTTGATCAAATAAAATTGAATTTAAGTTATCAATGAATATTTTCAGATTTGAGCAACTTATCAGATATTCAAGTTTGTTCATTTCAAACATAGGATACATATTCTTAAGGACAAAGAAAAACTTGAGTTAACTGATAATATTGTATATACAACTCTGGGCATAGCAACTAAATGCTTGGAATTATGAGGGTTTATACATGGAGACTTTGCTCAACAATTCCTGAAAAAGAGCAAAGTTTAACCCAAAGTTTCACTGCATAGAAAAGGGGGAAAGTGTTCAAGAATTGCAGATACATTTGCCATGGCATCTGATGAGAATGACTTTTCTTCACCTTAACAAAAACTTACCTAAAATATAACTGCTTGCTCATCAGTTACAGATTCTGAAAGTCTACAATTTTATCTGAGATTATTTTCACCCATAATAACCATCACAAGCAATTATATTTCTGAATAATACAGAATAACTCAAGAAAGAGACCTCTGGAACCCCAAAATTGTCTGACCTTACCTGGCAAAAGTAATTGTACTAGCCTATGTAGATTGTTATTCTAAAAGGACTTAAGTACACCAATTTTCTTAGATTTTCTGAAAAGAATTTTGTTAGAGGAATTTTTGTGCGGGTGTTCGCAAATAGGAAGACATTCTGGGAACACTTTATTGAGTAAAAAGGAAGGAAGAAAAAAACATCAATTTCTGAACGAAGAAGAGGTGACTAAGACGCAAGCTCCGTCAATATTCATGTCCAATTAAGAATTGAGTGACTGTGTACTTTCAAACTGTTAAAAGGCTGGGAACATTCCAGTTACATTCACATTTCTAAAGTCATAGAGGAGTAACAACCTACTACTTATCCTGGAGTTTTGTTTTTTTTTAAAGCCAAGATTACTTATCCCTGCTTTAGTCTCTATTTATAAATCATCACCTACAACTAAGCAACTAGCTTTGGTGCTCTAGTGCTATTAGCCAGTTTGTCCCAGTCTAGATCAAATTATAAAACTCAGTGCTGAACTGCAGTTTTGCATGCTCTTATTCACTTGCCATTTCAATGCAGACAACACAAGCAAGCAATGTTGCTGTTACTATGTAATTTTTTTACCTACTGTTCCCAAATGAATAACGCAAGTAGCTCCGTACACAATCCACTATAAACATCCACAGCATAAGCCCCAATTGACAAAAACCTGTGAAAGTCACAATTATGATTTCAAAGGCATCCAGTTTTCCAGTAATATTTTCATTTTCCAGCTAATTAAAATGAGGGACTATGATATTCCAGTGTTTTCAGTGAATTAGCATGAGATTGCTTAGGATAAGATTGTATATATTGCACAAAAACTTAGTATTACCCACAGAAATGTGAAAACTCTGGCAATCTTTTTTCATCTTTACATAAACTTCTGTATAAATGCTCCAGGTACAATATTATTCACAGTAGAAAACTAATTCACATAGCTCTCTTGAAGTTTCATAAGCTCATACTTTTAATCATAAACAGAGAAGCAAAATATGTGCATTGTATTAGAAGAGTATCTAAAGATAGATTGTCAATTTGGTTTATATCTAGCTAAACAAGAAAACCAATTTTACCCAAAGAAATAAATAATCTTTGTTTTGATAATGCAACAGTTATTTCATTTCACACTCCTTAAGTTTGACTAAGAAAGGTCTTCATACAGGTTGAGGTGTCATTTTACATCTTTCCAGCTTTCTTTTTGGGGTGGACTTCAATTCGAAGAATGTTGGGGGTTGCTTCAATGACTCTAACAAGTAAGTTATCTATATAATCTTCCAGCTCTCGTACCTGGACATCTCGCTTGGCAAGAATCTCTTTTTGTTTCAAGACCAGTTGGATCAGTTCATCATGAGTTAACTGAGCATAAGCATAGGCAGGATCTGAACGGTCATATTTCTGTAAGAAATAAAGAGGAAGAAAAAGTCATTTCAGTAGAATTGTCATGAATAGACTCAAAAATCAGAAAGCAGCTCAAACATTTAGCTTCAGGAATTGAGCATGCACCTCAAAAATGCTTCAGAAATGCTTAAAAGCAACCGCTTTTAAAAAAATCACAAAAATGTAAAAATGCAGCATTAGCAAGTACATTTATGGAGATGATTTTAAACCTTTCTAAGCCCATCTCTGGTTGCTGTTGCTCAAATGAGAAAAAATCAAGACAATCTTCTTAATATATCATATGTAAATCATCCATTACAATTGTCTCAGTTGAGAAAACAAAGGTCTAATTTATGTATAACTTCATACACATAGTCAATAACTATTGTATAATCCAATACCAAAATATCTTATGTTGAAAGCCTTTAGAAGAGTTTCAAGTTTTCAGCATATGCAATTAATACATTCTCCAGTCTGTCATATTTTAAAATTGATTATACTATCTTTCAACTATTGTCTTCATAAAAAAAAGTAGTTAAAACAGAGTAAAAGGATCACACGTTAACCCCAGCTACAAAATATTAGACCATGTATAATTTTCCATCCTTCCAAGGTGGGTAAAATGAGGACCCAGATTGTTGGGGACAATAGGCTGACTCTAAATAGCTTAGAGAGGACTGTAAAGCACTGTTAAGCAGTATATAAACAGAAGTGCTATTGTTATTTATTCTAGAATTTTTAATTGTATATTGAGTGTTTTTATTTGTTCTTGTCTCTGGTTTATAATAATAAAAATTGAATTGAATTGAACTGAATATTACACTGTACTTTAACATATTCTAATATTCAATTTTCATTTATTCTACAGTGAGAATTAACAGAAATTGCAGAATCAGAGATTGCCCATACATTTTAAAAATGCCTTAAGTACCTTCAGATTGATTTCAGTTTGATTATCCAGCATCTTAGTATTTATGCTCAAGGTTTTTGCAGATGGTTGGTTAGTTGTAGCATTCATTGGCTTCACAGGATGAAGTCTAAAAGAGATAACATTTACAGTGAATGACATGCAGATTTACTCTGGATGTAACAGAGCACTGCGCACATGAATCCTGCATAGTCACTTTTTTCCTTCTCTCTTACCTTTCACCTTCAAATTTAAGACAAACACTTTTGTATGGCTGGCATCTCCATATGGTGGAACTACAAGTTGACACAGTGTATTAAATAACATGCTAAAATAAGACTAAAGGTTTACTTAAAGCATTTATGTTCTGTCCTTCCTCCAAGGAATTTATACCACAGTAGGGGAGTTTCACTTTTACTATTTTATTTTCATAACAGAGATACATGACAAAATAATGGAAGTAAACCAGGATATGTACCGAGTATATCCCCATGACTTATTATTTCCCTATTCCATTTATTATAGTTACAAATAAAGTTGGCTTTTCCACCTTCCCACCAAGAAGAGGATGCAACAGCAACTAATGCTTTTTATATTGGATCTCCCATACCCATCTTCCTTGTCTTCTCACCTGAGTTTGGCAGAATTTCCACCAGGATTGGGATGTGTTTCAGAGGGTGAAACCCATGCCTGAAGCAGCTTCTTCCTGCCAGAGCTTTCCACTTTGGCATCCAATTCTTCCGCTGTAGCTCTTTTTGGAGACTCTGCTTTATTAAAGCCGTGAGAATCAGACTGGAAAGAACTAACAGAGCAAGACTGAGAAGAATCAGACAGAGGGTAAAGAGAAACAGGCTTAGCAGAAGACTCGGGACAATCATTCTGCCTATCTTTGTTAGAGTGTTCTCCACACTCCTTTTCTATGCCTGTTAGGTTATGATTTGGGTTTTTATGTACATTGTTGGTTGGATCCTTCAACAATCTGTTGGATGAATTGCCAAAATTACTCATTTGCATGAGACCTGATACAGTCTCTCCAATAGCTTTCTTAGTTGATGTCAGATCTGTTCTCTCAGCAGAAGCCCACAAGTTCATAAAGCCATCTTCATTTCTTGACAAATCTTCACTTAATGTCACACTTTCAGGATTCTGCTGATAATCACCTAATTGCTCATCATCTGAAGCTACTTCTGGAATAACAGGAAGAGGCTTTACATTCAGCTCTCCAGGACCTGAAATCCCAAGTGATGTTCCCATTATGTGGTTAGAATCATCTTTAATACTTTGAGATGGATCTGTATTACCATTATCATATCTATGAGGAAGAACAACCACTTCTGAAGATAATGAGCCAATATGCCTTGGCTTTTCACTAAAGGTTGAACTTTCTTTCAGAACAGATGCATGGCTTGATACATCTTCTCCTTTTGGTTCATCAGTTAGAGGTACACATTTTTTCACTTTCAAACCATTTCTTGGTGCTGGTTTTGGTGGTACAGTATGTGTTTTGTTACTCAGTTCAGGAACTGACATTTTGCTTTGCAGAGGAATGAAGACTCTTGCAATTGGTACCAGTGGCTCCTCTTTAGATAAGCCAGATTCAACTTCCTTCTCTAAGGGATTCCCACTAGTATGAACAGAAATTATGTCTTCTTCATCAGGCTTAGAGCCACAACTATTTTCTATGTTTAATTCAATTACCAGCCTGCTATTCTTTTCAAATGAATTTAGTGCTTCTTTATTTTCATTTACCTCAAATGAATCTTCACCTGCATGGTCATTATAATTACCGGTACTTATTACTTCCTTTTTCGATTCATCGAGGGCAAAGGCTACCGACTTTTTCATCCCATTCTTTTCTTTAAAAGGCAGTACTATATGCACTTTGTCATTTGAGGCTTTTTGGTTCACTCTAACTAGGTCAGAAGACTGTGGTGGAAGACTCTCAGCTAGAGAGCTAGAAAAGTTGGATATAGTATCGGTTTGATTAGTTAAGTTTTCATTTTGAAACTTTTCTGAAGAAACATCAGCGTACTTGGAATTATCAATGTTTCCAGTTAAAGAAACAGAACTTATAGATGTGGGAGGAATTTTAATTCTTTCAGATTCCTGTCCTACTTTGATTACAAAGGGATCACTAACATTAGAAAGCTGAGAAGGAATAGTATGAGTTTCAGTAATGGAAGCTGCAGAATGTAGAGAATATAAGGAAGAGGTTTCTATCTCTTGCGTCTGAGATTCTTGTCCCCATTTAGGAGTGAAAGGATTATTTTCACGGCCAGAAGTTGAAGGAAGGCAGGCAGAAACTGTAGGACATTCCAGGTCTCTAGATTCCTGCATCCATTTTGTAGTGAATGGATTATTAACAGAAACATTCTTTGAGCTATCAAACCTACCAACTTCCCGAGTTTTCTGTTCTGCATCAAATTCAGAAGTAAAAGGATTATTTTCATTATTTGAAGGATAGCAAGTAGGAGGAAGAGGAACAGGAGGAAAAGAGGTGGCTTTGGTTTCATCCTCTGAAGACACGCCCAGTCTGTAAGAAGGGACAAAATAAAACCTGCATGTCAGTTGCAGATGCAACCTGAGACAAGCAGACATATTTTAGATAAAAAGTTTAGAAAAGTTGCTGTATGTTAGTAATGAGGGACACAGGGCTTTAGTGAAGCACCCAAGCAAAGTATTTTATGTTGTGATACTTTAATAGAGCAAATGGAAAAGCAATAAACTGTATCTTAGGAAAATCTGTCTATAAAATATTACTTTGTTAATCTAAACAGATTAAACAGACTGTAAGAGCAGCAAAGCCTTCAAATATATAAAGCAGCAAAGACACAAAAGTTAGAAAGCACAGCACTATCTTTGATAGGCACACTTTTCCTACAAAAGCAAGGTTTATCTGTCTCTAAAATATAGTTAAGTACAAAGTCAAAGTTATAAGACATAGTTAGCACATAGGTAATATATACTGTATATCGCCAATATAAAACAATGAACCTTAGTCATTATCAATAATCCTCAGTATCTGTATTGACATATTTTGATTAAACATTTAGTTTGGACTACTTTACAAATATAATCAGCTTATACAATATAAGTAGCCCAGTTTTCTTCTCAAATAATTCCTCCAATTCTCTTCATGTTCCAGATATAGAACCTCTATGAGGAACATTTTTACAGCTGGAGGGCAAGAACAGCAACTATTTTGCTTTTTCTCCTTAAAAAAACAAGATAGCCTGCAAAGGTCATGTGTTACTCTCCTTTTTCAAGAAGACAAGAGCCATGCATGTCACTTGCAAAATAATCTGGCTGTTAAATACGCAGATCAGATACACCCTGAAATTTATACCTGCCCCAGGTAAAAGATCAATCATATTAAATGCATTATATAACAAGATATCTTTGACCTTTGAAACAGCATCCTCGATCCCATCTCACCGCAGATATCTATGGCACCCTCTTTCTTGGGGTTCTGGAAAGCTCTTAAGACTTGGCTCAGTTATCAAACCTGAAGTTATTTATTTTATTTTATGCAACTTATATGCTGCCCATCTCACTCTTCAAAGAGACTCTGGGCAGCATATAACTCTTAATTGGTGAGTCTGTGGAGCCCTTGTATGTTTGTTATGGCTGCTTTTTTGTGTGGGCTGTTATGTTTTAGTATTGTGTTTTTAACTGTTAATTGTGTATTCCAATGTTATAAGCTGCCCAGTTTTCTAAATTGGGCAGCCCTGACAAATAAGATGATGGTGATGAAACCATTTTTATATTAGCAAAAAATTAAGCATCTCTCCTTACTAACCTGGGTTTGACAGGTTTCGTCTGAGAAGGTTTCACAGAAGCGGCATTCTTTTCTGGTTTCTCTCCTTCCACAATGTTCTCACTGAAAGGGTTTGTTGATGTCTTTGCAATGGCAATATCTGTGGCATTACTCTTAGGTGGGCCATGGCCCCTTTTGCCATCCACAGGGAGGTCAAAAGGTTTTGTCTCTTTTCTGGCTGATTCTTTTTCATTACGCTTCACTTCCTTCGTCTTCAGAGAACTTTCAGTGTTTCCCATCTCCTCGCTGGTTTTTGTTTCTTTTTTCCCTGTCACAAGAGACAGCAAGCCAGACTTCTTGTTCTCCTGTTTTTTGATCTCCTTGGTTTCTTTTGGAGTCTCTGAAACAAATGGAGTGTTATTTTCTACTGAATCTCCACCAGCAAGCAATTTATACGATGGCAGAGTCATGGCTTTAAAGGATTCCAATGAAGATGACCCAGATGGCAATTTATCAAGGGCCAACCTTGCAGAGTTTTCAAGCTCCTTGTCGCGTTCGAAAGACAGGTTTTCCTGAGACAAAAAGAGGCGTTTTCGCTGGGATGTCTGAGGAGAAGAGGGAGTGCCTTCTTTTGAAATGAGGTCGCTCTTTGATTCATTTTCTTCCATGTAAACATGGCTGCCATTGATACACAGATTGGACCTGGAAACTGGGTCATTTTTGGATCTGAGACCAAATAAAGAATGCATATCCTTCTTGGCATTGCCAGCAATTATTTGGTTTAATTGTTTGGAGTCTCCACTACCAGTTCTTTTGTGGGTCATGACAGAAGGTGGACCAAGTACGTTATTATTGGTTCTGTTTGCGGAGGGCTCTGAAAAGAAACAGTAACATTGCGATCAGAATTTGGTTAAGTACATAATTTCTGAAAATACTTATCTATACAAATTAAGGATATTTAGCAACAATACATTTATGATTGGGGATTATTTAAAGTGAACTTAAAGTAACCAATGACATATCATGACAGCTCCATTCTCTCAAAGATTTTGATTAAAAAAAAAGAAAATGCATGGTATCTCAAAGTTAGACACAACCCTAAAAAGAGTTTATGAAGAGGCTACTCACTCTCAGAGACTGTTGTCAAAGTGTCATCATCTTCATCATCATCACTCCACTGTGACTGAAAATCACTGGGTCGAAGTCGAACTCTCTCCGAAACAGGCTGGAGTGTGGGTAGCACAGACATGGACTGGGAAATATTGGTTTTATGCAAACCAGGTTTAGAGAACAGTGTCTTGAACTTTGATTTTTTCTTCTCCTTGTCATTTGACTCTTCTTCACTGTCAGCTGGAGAGTGAGTAATGCTAGGAATAATTGCTGAAGCCGTGTCTGGCAATCCATTGCCCCTTTTTCCTTTTAATTTGTTTTTCAGCTTGCTAAAGGGAGTCCGAGGCTTATCCTTCATGGACAGATCAAACATACTGGCTGTCATGTTGCTCCTCATGAACTGGATATCCACCTCAATCTCGCCCCGCTCTTTTTCCTTCTTCCCTGGTTTGGAGTGAAGCTTGTACCATCTGTATACATGGAAAGTGAAATCAGGACTTAGGAACATGAAGATGCTAATTCTAAAATGCTTCTCGCAGAGTTTTAGCCCAAATAAAAGAAGAATTAAATTCTCTTATGACTATGAAATGGAGCCTAGTGATACGTAGCCAGCAAAGGATAATGTAAAAAAAAGAGAAAAAGAATTCACTCAAATTATTTATTCCTCCAATATGTTGCATCATTCTCAAAAGAGATACAATTATAGCTCTTTTATTTTAAAATTAATGTACCAATATCAGAAAAAAGGGTCTCTATGCTTACATTGCTAGGAAGGGTGGGTCTGAACTATCAGGCATAGATAGATAACAGGCAAAGAAAGACTTTAAAAAAGATGTTCATAATAATTTAGTGTGAATTTAAGTAGTGTGATATAAATATATATATATATATAATATCCATATATATAATATCCATAAACAATAATTAGTTATTTCCATTTAAGGAGATTTTCAACCTGTTTAGCAAAAGAGGAACATGTTTCTGTAAGAATTTTAAACCCTCTGATCAAAGTATAATGCATCCAGACTTTTTTTAATATAGCTGGTTAGAAAGGAGAAGTGAGGCACTTAAACAAGATGAGCCTTATCTAAACTGAAGATGTAGATTTATCTGCTGCTAAGAGAAGTGAGTGCTTTCACTCTTAAGATACAAGAATATAATTGGGGAAAAGTTTTGCTTTTAACAGGATCTTGAAACCTTTTTTCTAGATCCCCCTATTCTGTTGTTGGGTTTCTTATTATGCAACAGTTTTGTAATTTTGAATTGCTACAATATAAAAATACATTAAAGATCTTGCTGTTTCCCAAACTCTCTCAGTAATATTTTAATATAATCGTACTGCTGAAATGCCACTGATAGGCATAAGGAAATATATGGCAAAGAGCGAACTGCTTCTCTACTAGAGCCTAAGATGCAAGCCACTTTGGTTTCTCTAACCTTTTTGTTCCCTCACAGGTACAACCTGAACCAAGACAAGTACTGTAGTATAGTCTTGAATGGAACTGGATACAGCATAGAAGAGAGCATGACTAGAAAGAAAGAAAAGAAGAAAGTTATTACCAGAAAAAGATTTCAGAAGCAGAAAGAGGAATCTATTTACAGGTAGTCCTCGACTTACAACTACAAATGGGAACAGAATTTCCATTGGAAAACAAAGTGGTTAAATGAGTTGCGCCCAATTTTATGAGCTTTTTTTTTTTGCCACAGTTAAGCAAATCACTGCAATTGTTAAGTGAATCATTCGACCACTGAACAAATCTGGCTTCCCCCATTGATTTTGCTTGTCAAAAACTGGCTGAGAAGGTCACAAATGGCAATCACCTGACCCTGTGATGCTGCATTGCTGTAAATAATACCAGCTTCAAGAGCACAAATGTTGATCACATGACTATGGCTGTGACAGTCATAAGTGGGAAGACAAGTTATAAGTCACCTTTTCAAGAGCCATGGTAACTTTGATTGTTAAACTAGTGGTTGTAAGTCAAGAACTACCAGTATCATGCAATTTCTCGTTAATTTTAAGTATTTCCATTTTATAAGAAAATTGCATGCATTAAAAGTTTACATACCAAGCCTGGGAAAAGAACAAAACAGAGGAACAGAATGAGAAAAAGCACCAGATATAAAGCAATTCATTTTCCATATTCTTTCCTACCGTGTGTTCCCCAAAATAAGAGAAGGCCCGGAATATGGCCTTGGCTTTATTACCTGGGGGAGGCTTATTATTTTGGGGGTGCAGGAGGCAGCGAGCGTGGGACTGGATGTCCCGTTGCTGTCGCCTCCCCTCCCTGTTCTTCACGCTGGCCAAGCAGCTGACCCGCAGCTGCCGCTCGTGGAGCACAGTCCTGCTCCAGGAGGCAGCAGCAGCGGCATGATGAGTAGGTGGGGCAGGGTGTTCGAGATGTTTGATTGAACTCATGAGAAGTTTTCTTTTGCAACATGCTTCCCTGGACACAACGGCGAGGAACGTGATGGTGCTACAAGTATCAGGTAGGACGCGCATCTCACAGTGGGGCGCAATTTGGGGGTGACAGGTGGGAGAGGGGATGGGCCGTGGCTGGACGCGAGACGCTCATCTTAGCATCTGGCTTCGCTCCGCTTCTCTCTTTCGGGCAGGCTTTGCAAAAAACTTTTTTTCCACGAAGTTTTTCTTTACGGTGCAAGCCGTTTCCTTGTGAAGGAAAATCAGTGTGCTGTAAAGAAAAGCTTCTCACGCGTGTCTCACAGCCAACCCTGCCCCACCTGCCACCTCCAAACTGCACCCCACCGTGAGACACGCGTGCTACCTGACACTTGTAGCACCCTCGTGTTTCTCGCCGTTGTGGGCA
>JANHFT010009881.1:174745-190041 GCA_032467955.1 Pseudoxenodon macrops | reverse complement strand
AACTGAAGCACTCGTGAAGTTTTTCTTTACATTGCAAGGAGTTTCATTGCAAAGACTGGCCGAAAGAGAGAAACGGAGAAGCCAGACACTGGTAAGATGTTCGGGCACAATTTGGGGATGGCAGAGGATGGGATGGGCAGGACGGGGCTGGACACGAGACGCTCATCTTAGCAGTGTCTGGCTTCTCTCCGTTGCGAAGGAAAATCCTTGCGTGAGTGTGAGAAGCTTTTCTCTACAGCGCAAGGAGTTTCCTTCACAAGGAAATGGTTTGCACCATAAAAAAAAGCTTCTTGTACTCACAAAGTTTTTCTTTACGGTTCAAGCCATTTCCTTGCGAAGGAAAATCATTGCTCTGTAAAGAAAAGCTTTTCACACGCGTCTCACAGCCCACCCTGCTTCACCTGCCACCTCCAAATTACACCCCACTGTGAGGCGCATGTCCTATCTGACACTTGTAGCACCATCACGTTTCTCGCCATTGTGTCCAGGGAAGCAGGTTGCAAAAGAAAACTTCTCGCAAGTTCAATCAAACATCTCGAACTCGTGAAAAGTTTTCTTTTACAACCTGCTTCCCTGGACACAACGGCGAGGAATGCAATGGAGCTGGAAAGGAAAGACGCGTGTCTCGAGGCACACCCCACCCCCACCTGCCATCTCCAAATTGTATCGCTAAAGGGGGTGGGTGGCTAAGCAAGGGATGGCAAGCTAAGCTCCCCTTGCCGTCTCTTCTCTCCCCCCCCTTGCCGGGCATGGCAGGGCTCCTGCTCCTTAACCCCCCGCCTCCTTTGCTTAGCCATATGCCCCCTTTAGCGATGCACATTGGGGATGGCAGGTGTGGCGGGGTGAACCGCGAGATGTTAACCCCGGCTAGAAGCTGCGGAGAAGAGGCCGTCGGGCCAGCCACTTGGTGCCGTGTCTTCTGGCAACTGAGGCAGAGAGGCAGCAAAGGGGGTTGCAGCCCCGCATGGAGCTGGAAACATAGAGCGGGGCGTGCACTTCCAGAACGGTTGCTGCTGGAAGACTCTGCCCCGGCTGCTGAAAGACTGCAGCAGGCGGCTGGCCCGACCGCCTCTTATCACTTGATCGGTGAATGGCATTCTACCCAGCGGGGAGGGGGGGGCTTGTCCGCTGGGTGGGCACTACATGGCAAGAGTTGCCAGGTGGCTGCTCTCTTGCAAGTGGGGCGGGAGTTTGCAGGCAAGGGGGATGGATGGGAGGCGAGTGAGCGCCAAAAACACTTGGGGGGGAGGAAAGAACAAAGAGACAGCTCCGGATCAGCTCAGCTGATCCGCGGATCCAGTTTAAGGGGCCCAGCCGTCCCTAGCTGACCGGGGAAGGGAAGGGCTGCCTCCTATGCTGCCCACGCCCACCACTTCACGAGGGCTTATTTTCAGGGGAGGGCATATATTTATGCCCACCCCACAAAGCAGGTTTAGTCTTATTTTCAGGACATGTCCTATTTTCGGGGAAACATGGTACCTCCCTCTGAACATCAGGTGAGATCGTGCAACTGCTCTTCAACTAGGTCATCTCATCTAAGTGATATGATTCTAAATGGGATATTCCTTAGTTCAAAACCACGCCCATTACCTGCAATGGTTGTGTATTTGCCATCACATAGGAAAAGTACTATTATATATCAAAAACCACCCACTTGGTACAATGCTGTCACTGTAAAAGGATACAATTTTCAAATGAAAAGATATCAACAGATTTAAAATATATGATGCCATTATAGTCAATCAATTGCAGATGCAAAGGTGATTAAATCAGAAAAAATTAAGGAGATCAAACAGCTCCGTTTTTTTATTTTATTTTTATAAAACCAATCCAATGGCTTAGCTGACATTGTGCTGTTGATTGTAGTAAGAAAGTTATGAACAGGGCCTTTCCTTCAAACATTCTCTGGATGCTTCTCATCGTTGTACAAAGAATTCGAGATTGTGAGTGTAAACTTGGTAAGCCTGCTGGACTTGTTATAGTTCAGCCTTTACAAAAGAGCTACCACTTATCAACTATACCCGATATGATTTTAAGAAAATAATGTTATCATATATGAGCTCAGCCTAAAAACATTGCTGACAAAGGAAAGGATCATGGTATTTTGTTCTAAAATATCATTTTCTATACTCCAAGACAAAACAGTGATACATTACCTACTATGCATGTATATTATTTTTACTTTAAACGGATGGTTTTATTTAATAGTGATAGTAAATGAATAAATTGTTTTATTCAATGTGAATATGGTACTTAATTATTATTATTGGAACATAATTTCAATAATTATGTTCCAATAATAACTAGATAATTTATATCTAGTTGTTATTTCAGACTGGAAGGATGGCAGAAAAAAAGGACTAAGTTTTCTCTCCCAAGTTTAGAATCTTCTCAAGGTCAAAAAAAAATTTTGGGCACATTTAACTGTATGACACATTTTCCAAAGGGCCATAGAATATACAACTGATTATAATAGAGTTTTAAATATATAATATTTTACTTTTAAAGCATGCTTTTTACTATACACAGCTGTTTTGCAGCAGGAATCCTGACATAATAGGGAAATGCCTAGTTTAAAATAACAAATGAATTCTTCAATAGCTTCAATAGCAGAACAAGAAATTTTAATAGATTAGGAAGTACTCTGTATTACCCCACAGAGGACACTTAAAAATAAACACAAATAGCCTCCTTTACAACATTTAAACAATTATAAAAAACATATGTAAAAATTAGGGGAAGTACTATAAACATGACTTTCAATAATGAAGATACAAGCTATCCATTTTACTACCACTTCCAGCTTGAAGTCTGCACAAAGAACGTCTGTTTATTAAATTTATATACCACCCCAAAGCAACGTCTTTGCTCCTACAGAATAACAAGTAGCAAAAGACTGTTATATCTCATGTAACAATGCACATTTGGTTTCAAAGCACATTCATTCTCACCACAAAGAATATACAATTATTTTTAATGTATGAAAAACTACTATGGGAGGAAAACAAAAGGAAATATGAGTGAACAGATGGTAATAGGTTGAAGCATAGTAAATTATACTGTATTAGTATAAATTACATTTGATTAAAAATATTCTGTTTACTAGTGTTTATCTGATGGCATTCACAATTTTTTAATCACAAGGTGAATGGAGCAATAGGTATATATGTAAACTCCCTTTTTCAACTTCTCTCTGAATTAGCAATGTTCAAATTCTTATGTTACAAAATCAAGTAGGCTGTTTTGTGGAACTGCTAAAATCCAAACAATCAGTACATGGCTATAAAGTGTTACAGAAAACTCTGACTCATTCCTAGCAGCTACTGAATATACTTTACCTGCCCCAATCTTATGATGCACCATTTTATAAAAGGAACACACCCAACATGAGTTTACAAATTGCCATATAAACATTTGAAAACATTCTCATCTTGATCAAAAGGACACACCTACTGAAACCTTGCATTAACTGTAGAATTTCAGATTCCAGTATTTTCCTCCAAAGATAAATGTCTAACCCAATCTTTTATTAAATAGGAAATTGAAGTCTTCATTCTTTTTCAATAACTCCTAATTATTGGCATCTTAATCCATTTCATTTGGATTATTTGCTCTTCTTTCCCCCAGCCCCCAGTCTTATGTTACTAGTAGTTCAATCTATTAAAATTATGCTATTTGAATTACCGGTAACACTGGAGTTTGAAAAAAAAAGTTACTCTACAAGCATTCAAAGTTCACTGATATTCCATCAAATTATTGGATTCTACTCATGCTCATCCATCAATGTGTTTCCTAACTTAATTTTTATACCAATATTCTATATTACTATATTTTCTGCTGGTTTACAATTCTTTTTCAGTTCAAGTTGTAATTTAAAAATGAAGCTTCTTTTATTTCACCACAGTCCCCAAATTTAGAATTGTAAACACCATTATTCGTTTAGTTTTTCATAATCAAGCAAATTCATCTTTGGCTCTATAAAACATTGAACTCTATTATATTTTTAAAGAGCAGCTTTTATTTGCAGTATCAAAAACCAATTTTGCTGAAAAAAGTAATGAATATTTGCTTTGAAAAATGTAAATAGAATGTAACTGCATTTATACAGGTAAGTTTAACTATTAGCAGATCAACATCTATTAAACAGAAGCAGCATATTAGCTGATGAGTGAAAAACAAGAATTGTTCATTTTGTACCTTCCTTGGGCATTGAGTATTATTGGGTTTTGTACATTGGGGTTTATTTCTATAAGTTGAATGGAGTCACCATGAGTTAGAAAGGCAGCCACATAAATTTTCTTAATAAAAAATAAAGAATAGTACTTGAAAACAGGATGATTCTTTTCAAAAATAGGCTTCCCTTTTAATTAAAAGTCAGGACAGTCTGTATTAAAAGCACAAACTGAAGTGTGCTGGCTAGCCTCTAATTGTATTCAGCAAAACTGTTCCACCCTTCCGTTTAACTAAAATGAGTATTTGAAAGCACAAAACTAAACTAAAAAATTTACCGAGCTGACCTATCCAAAACGTTTATGTTAAATATGAGCCTGGCCTTTAAAATAACATTTTATTCTCCTAACAAAGGAACATTATCTGGATTCCCATTATCAACTTTTGGGGGGCTCACACAATACTCCTTATCATGAACTACCCAAGTGGGTGGGTTCTCACAATACACAACAAAACATACAAACTGCAAGAAATTCTCCCCTTTCCCACTAGGCTGCTTCATGCCAATTTCAGCCATATTCCCTTCATTTCAGGTGGACACATATACACTGCCCATGAAGGTGGAGGCTCCATTTGACTTTAAGACATCCGTCCTCTCATAGCCCTCGCCTAATGTGCAATTACTTAGATAATCAGCTCTCCAAGATATTAGGGATCTAGAGATGTAACATTAGATCTCCAGATACTTGACAATTGGGTATCCAGACAATTAGATCTGGGGAGGGGGAGGGGTTAAAATATATAATTTCGCATTTCTCTGCTTTTTCTCAGGGAAGCAAAAGGGATCGAAAACCAGCCTTAAAAAAAACGAGGTTGGCCCTGACAGGCGCATCACCAGCCGCCCTGCTTTCTTCTTCCCCGCGCAGGTAGACTGCCCCTGAGCCTGCAGGCTCCCTCCGCCCGCTCACCGGGTGCTGCGGCGGCCGCCTTCGATCTGCAGCTCGCCCAGGCTAATCTCGGCGCGGCCCAAGAACTTGTCGAGGCCGAGCAGCGCGCGGTGCAGGACGCTCAGCTGCAGCACGGCGTTCGGCCCAGGCCCGCCGGCCCCGCCCAGGCCTCGTCGGGGCAGCGAGGGCAGCTCGAAGGTGGCTTCCTCCCGCCACACGGGCGAGCCGAGGCAGCGCTCGGACACCGAGGTGGCGAACTTCTCCTTGCCCAGCGCCATGACTGCGTAGGCATCGCTGCTGCCGCCGCCGCCGCCCTTGGCTTTGGAGCGCAGCCCCCGCGCCTGAAGGACCGTCACTTGGACGTGCGTCGGGGCCCAGCGCGGAGCCGGAGAGCTCGGGGAACCCGGCAGCGACATAGCGGTGGCTCCGTCCGCCTCAACAGCGCATCCGTAAGACCGGCGGCAGTTCCGCCTTCTCGCGCGGCTAGACTGAGCAAACGGCAAATGCGGAGACGCCAAACAGCCGGCCCTTAGTCTCGCGAGAGCGCCCCGCCCCGCCCCCTTCCGAATGGAAACCGCTGGAGGGGAGCCTCGAGCGCTCTCCAGAGCCGAGCCGGATCCCGCGAGATCTGTCAGGGGAAAGGGGCGTGGTTTCCAGCGCAGGGACTGGAGTTTGTTTACCCAGACCGGTTCCTCCTTTGTGGTTTGGTTTGGAGCGCTTCCCATTACCAATAGCAAGGACGAGGGCGGCGGTAGTGCAAAGTATGCGGAAGGCCATCAGTTGCTCTGCCTTTATTTGCACATACCTGCGGCGCAAATAAAGGCTTCTTGGGGGGGCGGGGGACTCGACTGAAAATGGACAAATCTGAAGAGGTTTATAATGATTACGTTTATATCTTTATACTTATACCTGATACCAGCTATCAAAAAAAGGGAATTAAAAAGCAGGGACAACTGCTCTAATAAAAATATCTAAAATCCAATAAGCCAATTTTTATAAAAAAGACTAAAGGACATTTGTGGTGTCCTTGGTCCTCTTTGAGCTTGGGGTTTTTCTTGCAGATGTTTCATTACCAACTGTGCTGATAACAGTGCTATTCTATTTCCATATTTTTCACAAGAATTCAAATCCTGTGGCTGAAATGATACTATTTATACAGTAAAAGTTAAACAACAAAAAGAAAGTGAGTTAAAAAAAATCTAAAGAATGTATTTTTGAAATAAAAGATTATCCTTTGTAATGAATGGTCACTGTACATATAGCAGTTTCTATCAAATGGATGGCTTTCCATTGCTTTTTATTTCTAAAAATTGTCATGTCTATAGCTTATTAAATATAAATCTATATTTTCACCTTGGATTCCCATCTGTAATTGGTTGTTGGATACTATTGATTGGTTTTTTTTTAAAATTCTGGGACTCAAACTGATTTTATAAGTGTAGTTATATGGAATACACACTGCATTCAACTTACCAAATAGATAAACCACATGATGACTTAGCATCAATTGTAAATGTGCCATTTTGGGATGTTGGCAACAGACCCAGAAATTGGGACAAACTTATCAAATAATGCCTAACTAGCTGTGGCTACTTATTTGGGGAGCAAAATATGGACAACAATAAGATCTGAAAAGGAAGTTGATGGTTTTTTTTAGCCTTTCCTGCCATTTCCTGCTGAGTTTTTGAAGTAGCTCAAACAGCTATCAAAAATTCTGACACTAAAGTTTCTTGAATAGCTTTTTTATACAGAGAAAGAATTTCTGCTGATTTGCATGTTAGTGTAAATTATTTCCATGTTAGTGAAGACTCAAAACAGGAAAAAGGGAGAAAAAACACTGGTATTTCCTTTCTGAAACTAATGAGCCAATTTGTCTTAGAGTATGTGCAGAGTTCATTTCTTCCTGAGGGTGAGTAAACATGGCCCTGTCCACAAGCAACCAGTTAGATAATAATAGTTTCACCTCAGAAGGGTGTAGTTTTCTACCGTAGGCAATCTGAATGCTTTCAAGCCTGAATGTTTTGCATTTCCTTTTTTAGAAATGACTTAATGCATACAGACTCCGCCCTGCATTGCAACATTTAGAAGCCTATCTAAGAAGTTAATTTAGTACTTCCCAAGCCTGGGTAAATTACCCCAAAATAGATAAATGTGTTTTTTTTTCTTTGGACAAAACATGAACTCATTACCCAATCCCAACAGGGACATTTAAATAAGAACTTTTTGATAAGCGGTAAAAAGGACTTTCTGATAAGCTTTTCCTGTGCAACTAAGGGTAAATTTTGCCCAGTAAGAACTGAGAACATTTTAGTCTATGATCCCTGACCTATGATTACAGTGGATGTAACATTTTATTGATGTATATTAAATTTGAAAATTTAGCTGACCTAAGGTAATCTAATTTAGGGACTAAAATTCATCAATTTACCATTGAAGCCCAGTATGTTTTTCATTTCTGCAATTGAAGCATGCAAAAAAATGTATATTTGCATGAAAATAAATATTGTGGTATAACTCTGTGAAGTAAACGACATGCAGTAACCCAATGCCTGGAGACTGATGGGATGAAACAAGTCATAACCTAAGAAGATGCAGCTGTTATTTGTTCTTTGAAGCCTTCAGTGTTATTTCTGGGTAGGGTATACTTGAGGAAGCACATCAAAGACTTTGAAATCACAGATTCCCAGCAATTGTCAGATGGGCGATGGAGGTTGTAGCCATCAGGACCTTTTCCCAACTTAGTTTGGTGCACCAGTTGTGGTCCCAACTGAAGCAACAGGACTTAGAATCATAGGGCTGGAAGGATCTTGCATGTCTTCTAGTCCAACCCCCTGTCCAAGATAGGAGACCTTACACCATCCTAGACAATGGTTATCCAATCTTTTCTTGAAAACCACAGGTGATGAGAGCTCCCACAACTCCAGGAGGCAAACTGTAATTTATGCCTTCATCACCACTCATCAGTCTAGTGCAATGTGCTCCACATGGGCTTGGCTTTGAAGATGCTTCGAAAGCTTCCCTTGGTCAGAATGCAGTGGCCTGTTATTGGTAGGTAAGTAGTCATCAACATAACCCTATCAGCCCTGCTCTTCAGGGCCTAGGCTGTCTTTCTATTAGTTTCAATGCAATTCAAAATCCTTGCTTTCAGTCCTTTCAAGCCATGCCTGGCTTGACTCCAAAGTGATTGCAGAAATTCTTATCTGCTTCAATTTTTTTAATATACAATTTTCACTAAAACTTTTACAAAGGAAGATAAAAACAAATACAAAGTAATACAAAGTAAGGAAGAAAAAAGAAAGGAATCAGAGAGAAAGCTAAAAGTGCAAGAAAAGAAAAAAAGAAAATATATAGAAAAAAAAGTAGTTTCCAAGTACAATTATATTTTAATCCTGGTGGCACAATGGTTAGAATGCAGTATTGCAGGCTAACTCTGCCCACAGTCTGGATCCTGGTGGACTCAAGGTTGACTCAGCCTTCCATCCTTCCAGAGATTGGTAAAATGACAACGCAGATTGTTGGGGGCAATATGCTGACTCAGAAACCATTCAGAGACTGCTGTAAAGCACTATGGGATGTATACTGTATAAGTCGAAGTGCTATTGCTATTAATCTTTCTCTCTAAAGTTACATCATGATTCTTTTCTTTCTATAATCCATCATGTTCATTCATCAAAACCATTCTGTAAATCACTTTCCCCCCCTTTTTTTCATTTTCCATAGGGGTTTCTATTCACACTTATTTGCTTTAATTTTGGCACTCCTGATTCACATTTCAGGGTTATTTCAGACCGCTTCAGGGACAACTATGTGATTGTGTTTATATTTTTATTCTAGATGTTTACTGTATTTCCATTGATATGAACTGCTGAGAACAGTCTGATTGCAGCAGAGTATTTCAGTAAATAAATGAATAAATAAATAAATATTATGACATGTAAATTCAACTTTATTTTTAACCATCATTCATTTTCTCCATTTTCCTCCAGAGGCTGTATTAATTACAAAAAAATAGAACACAAAGAACTCTTACCAGACATGTCAACCACTTAGACTACAGTTTAACAGTAAATCTACTTCATTGTCTTTTTACATCATTCTATTATATTGGTTAGTTTTATTCATCCATTGGAAAGTAGCAGCAGAAAAAAATTACTTATAGGACTTAGAGCTATAATATTTTATATCATGATTTTACTAATATTAAATTTCACTTACTGCTGAAGTTGTAATCTTTTGTATTGGGATTGAGTTTTATATCATTTTACCCTGATGTCTGATGAAAATAATGATTTGTTGTCAAAGCTGTCTTCCCAAAAATGTAAATTTAATCATCCTTTTCAGCTCAAAGCCTAGTTATTTATAGCTCTGAATCTGTCACTGCTCTATGTATATAAAAAGGAACTTTTATATATGAAGTTGCATACAGAGCTTTCTTCGGCTAAATGGAAATACTTCTTCATGAGCTGGATTACTTAGACAAGACCTTTCTTGAGGAAATTTCACAATAGTTAATGTCATGTCTAAAGATTTGGATCAGACCATCTGCTGCCAATTTCCCCCAGACAGTGTGGAAGGCATGGCTGTGACTGTCCACATTTTGCTTAGTAAAGGATTCTCATGCATACATTATGTACTTATAGTTTTGCTACAGCCCACCCTTAGTCAAAGCTGAGAAATGATACGGTGATACAGCAGGATGGTGACTATTATTAAGGGTCTGTGAAATCTGTAGGATGGCAGATATGGGCACAAACTGAGGGTGAGCTAATGTTTTGAGCCTGAACTTATGAAGATCCTGAAGTAAGGACTGAATCCTGAAAACATTATGTTAGTGATTCCTTCCTGGCAGCACCAACCCCACATGGGCAGATATGAAAGATACTTTTCAAAAAGCTCATTGATTGCAAGAAACCAATATACTTGAGTTCTTCAGGTTTTATCCCTCCACCAAGTTGTTGTTTTGTTCATTCTTAAGAGCAATTTGCTGCAATTGTGGCTTTGCAGGCCACAGAAATGAAGCTGGGCACGTAACCTTGAAACCTTAGCTTATATAGCTAACAGGATCTAGTCAATTTGGGGTGATTCAGTAAACTGTGGTTAATCAAACCATAGCTTATTCAGCAATGCAAGAGATGTAAGTATGAACTCTGTGCTCTGTCACAATATTTTATGTTGCCTTATTTAAGCTTCCATTCCAGAACTTAAATTATCTTGGTTTGGTGAGATAAAGGGATTTGCAAAGCACTTGCTAACTCCTTCTACCCCTCAATTGCCTGCATGTATTTTGCTAACTCTCTCAGCTTTTTCAGAAAGAAAAGACAAATACAGGTAAATGCCAGTATCGATAGCTTCTCCCTGCCTTCTATTATGTACCTGCTCATTTCAAAGCAGGAGGTCCTGTTCTTTGAAGAGGAACTGGTGGAAAGAACAGCCAAGCAGGTGAAAAGTGTGGTAGAGAGTTTCGGTGTTTACACAATCATAACATTAAAGGGTGTGGTTCTCTTTGATTTAAGAGAATAAACTTATTATTCATTTATGCATGGATTAGTAAAGTGTGATTTGACTGCTTTCTGTCCATCCTAAGGGGATTATGGACCAGGTCCTCATTTCTTACAAAGGTATAGCTTGAAGGTAAATAGTCTCTTCTCCTGGGCAAAAGAACTCAAGACAAGATTGCAACAGTGAGGAAAAAACCTCTGTCACTCATTCTGACCTGGGGGCAGGAACAGATGATGATGATGTCCTCCCACCCCCTGCCCAGCACCCCTAAATTGTTCTTTTTAAGACTTTTTAAGCAACTGGCCTTTGCTGCTTTGCTCCAGTTTGGCTGCAGTTCCAGCCCCAATACTGATAATTTTACTATTGATCCATTAGGTCAATAACCTATTCTAAGACCAAGATGTTAATGCACTATCCATAGTGCCTTTACATATACCAGTAGACACCATTTTTCTTCTGCTTGGGCTGGGTAAAGTGTGCTCCTAGTCCTAATGCTTTCCCAGCCCATGCCCATAGTACAACAACCCTTTTTCTTCTCCTTCTCCCCCTCCTCCTAAGTAACTATCCTTATTCTTTTCCTCTGTCTCCTATCCAGCTCTGGGCTGGGCTGCCTCTTGGCTACTCACCTCCCTTTCTGGAATATGCTTCCTCTTTCCAGGAAAACTGTTGCTTCATTGTAGTCCACCAAGCTCCCCTCCTCCCTCCGCTTCTCTCATAAAGGAAGACCTTTGGAAAATCCCAAGTTCTACAGACCTTATTTGGAATCTGGGAAAAAATGTACTGGAAGAAAGAGATAAGTCAATTTTGCATGGGACCAAGGACCAAGTTTGGGTCAACAGAGGCTTTACTTATTCTAGTACACACAAGTCTGCATCAGTTCCATTCCGAACAGATCCTCCCTACAATAATTTCATGGCAAATCACATATTTACAGAATATATTTGAGGTGCTTAAGCTATGAGGGGAATGTGGCAGAGGTGGGTTCTGAATCTTCTTACTGCCGGTTTGCTCAGGGTCACGCCTCGAGCGCGCACACAAAGCGCACCAGTGAGCGCACACGTGGCAATCAAAAACTAGCTTCTGCGCATGCGCAGAAGCAAAAATCCAAGATGGTGGTGCCCACAGAGCCACCAACAGAACCAGCTCCGTGACGTCATAGCGGAGTTACTACCTACTCTATAGAACTGGATAGAACCGGTAGGAACCCACCTCTGGAATGTGGGTGTTCTTAAACATGTACAATAGGCCCATAGTGAGATTATTTTTTATCTTGTTTTTAACATTTGGAAACAAGGAAGTGGGACTAGTTTACTAACTGATTCTTATTTACAAGTGGAGGATGAAGCAAGTTAGAACACGTGGGCAACATGCAGAAGCTACAACAGTATATTAGCTGGGAAGTTAAGACACATGTTTGATACTGATCTGAAAGAAAAACACAGCCATAGCTGGAAAGTCCCGGAAATACTCTAGTAATATGCAATTAATCTAGTTTTACCTGGTGACTTCTAAAGAATCTGGTGAGATGACTCATCAATATCATTATAGACTTTTCACAGGAAGAAAAGTCTCAAGAAATTGCAAAGCAGAGTTCCACACAGTGCTGGTGTAAAAGCAAAACTGAGTTGAGTGGACAAATGAATAAAGTGGACCAATACAGTATTTTTATATTCTTGTTAATTTCTATTCTCCCGTTAAACTCTTAACCTGCATCATCAGGTATAGCTGGATATTTGAGTCAGTGCTCTTAAGCATTTTTTCTCCTTGGCAGCTCCTGGTTCCTACTATTAAACCTTTCAAAAACAAGTAGTCCTTGACTTACGACCACAATTGACCCCCAAATTTCTGTTATTAAGCAAGACCATTGTTTAATGAGTTTTGCCCCATTTTATGATCTTTCTTGCCACAGTTATATATATATATATATATACATATATATATGCAAGTCTTGGTCTATTCGTGTCTTTTCACATGTAAAATTGAGAGGCTGGTGCTTTCAGTTTCGTGCTTGTGTGAGCAAAGCGTGATCAGAGCTGCTGTCTCTATAAATACTGGTGGGGAGGTGTGGGGTGTTGGCTTTGTTGCTCTCTCTCTATATATATATACATATACATATATATATATATAATATATATATAAAAACATCTGAGTATCAGTTTATTATTGTTTCACTTGATTTTTCTTTAAACTTTAATATACATTTATACAGGCCATAATAAAAGTTATCAACAGTTTTTCTCTCTCTCTCTCTTCAGTTAGTACACTACGGGTCGAGAATTAAACGCATGCAGTTACAAAGGAGAGGTAGTTGTAGAAACACCGTATTAAAGATCTAAAAATACAAACGTCGTATAAATTAAAAACAAAAACACAGAACACTTTCAAACGAACTTCCGAAATTGCTTGTTAATGATAAATAAAGTAAAAAGTACATTACTTTGTCAAAAGGGGAAAAAAAGAAAAAAATAGAAGACAGGAAAAGGAAGAAAAAAAAAGAGAGGAAAAACAAAAAAACGCACAAAGACATGTCCTTCACACTCCGTAAAAATCCGATGGTGTTTAAATGCCAATCAACTTCCATCCAAGGAGGTCTGACTATTATTTTTTTTTTAAAAAAGGGATTGAAATGATTTCATTATATAGAAGCTTATATTTCTCCCATCCACCCCTCTTTTCAAGTGACGGCAGTAAGAAAGAGGAGCGTCTATGAAATTCCGTTTTTAAAATAACTTTTCGAGTTGCGCAGAAGGGGCGGGAGGAGGACGAGGCGACGGACAGCAGGACAGACGTCCTCAAAAGCTGCTCCAGAAAAACCTGATTATAATCATTTCTTAATGCTATATATATATATATCTATATATATATTTAAAGAAAAGCTTCTGCTACAGAAGCACCCTGTTCCCGTCCAGGCGACAGCAGTCTCTTATTTATTTACTGTATTTTTGACCCGCGGGTTCGGGGAAAGAGACACAACTCCGCATGCAACAGAAGAATTAAAAGCAACCAAGCAAGCCAGGATTACAGGACGGGGTAGGAATAGCAAGCCAGAATGTTATAGAAAGTCAGTTTTTTTCTCTCTCTCTCTCTCCCATCTTAGCATCGTTAAGACCCGTAAGACTTCAACTCCCAGAATTCCTCAGCTGGCTTCATAGGGAATTCTGGGAATTGGAAGTCGTGCAGACTTCTTAAAAAAAAAAAAGTTGAGAAGGTCGAGAAAATGCCACTCTATAAACTTTATCTACTCAAGTATTTTAAGATAAAAGGGCTATAAAAGCAAAGGATTCACCTTACGACACACGTCTACACAACTTCGAAACGTCTCCTAAGGAAGCTGCAGGTTTGAAGTCCGAGAGGATTTTTTTGCGATGACGGGTTAGTTTGGTTTTTTCCCCCCCGGTCTCTCTTCTGCACCTCGAGTCAATAATGTATTATCGTTTCCCGAACTTCTCCGCCCGGTTAGGAAGAATGGATAAGTTGTGCCTTTTGTGTTTCTTTTTAAATTATCAAAATAATAATAATAATCATCCCCACCGATACATAGTTTAGTAAATTAGTGCAATATAAAGTATTCGGACGAGAGGGAATCCGGTAAGAACGTCAAGCTCGTACGTCTACGATCGACCTTCTCAAAGGTCTGTCATTTTGCCTTTCTCAAGTTATTTATTGATTTTTTAATTATTATTATTTATTTATTTTTTGCAAAATGCATCCTGATGGTCGGGAGGCGGGTCTTTCCGCCAGCCACGCCCAATTGCGAAGCTTCGCGGAGACGGAAGTCCAGAGCGAACGAAGTCAACGCCTTCGTTCGGGTTTTCTTTTTCTTGAGTCCCGCGATGCAAACGTCCGTCCAGTTTCCCGAAGCGGGAACCAAAATGTGGGCGTGTTTGTGTGTGTGTGATCTTTCCGCGCTCTCGTAATCTACGAAGACGGTGACTCGTCGCTTTGCCAAGATTTAAAACTGCGGCGGAAATGGCATAAAACAGTTTTTCCCGGTCTGGCTGTGAAACGTAAAGATGCACAGAACATTTGTCCAAGGAGCATTTTTTTCCCCTCTCTCCCCCGACGTTATTTGCGTTTTGTTTTTTCTCCGTTTCACAAAACTGTTTTTTTTTCCTTCTCCTTCTTCTGCCTTTTGATAGAAGCCAGCTTTCCTTCAGGAGGGGAAATGCCCAGATTTTGGCTACACTGAGTGGTCCCCCAAGGAGTAGGACGGGTGAGTGTTTGTGTGTGTCTTCTATTCGTAGACGGCGACGGCGTTGCAACACAGAGCTGAGAGTCTCCGTTCGATACTAGCTTTATCTGAAAAACGAAGCAAAGGCAAAAATAACCACCGAAGCATTAAGACATCAGCGTGGGTGTGAGTAAACGGCCTGCTCCGAATTAGAAGCCTGTGGGCCTGCTCTGGGTTACTCAAAGCAAAATCTTGAAAATCACAAAAAGTTTTAGAAGGATCCGGGGATAAGATATGCTAAGATAAGATCTACAACTGGTTGCGTTTTGCAACTTTTGCTTTACGTCAGCTCGGATTTCAGTTAGGAAGGTTGTGCGGGTGTTCTAGTTAGCTGGAGATGGTCAGTCCTCCAGGTTGTACATTGTCCCAAAGGCAGGGGTGAAATCCTACCGGTTCGGCCCGGTTCTATAGAGTAGGTTGCAAGCAGCTGGTGATGTCATAGAACCGGT
>JANHFT010009881.1:157403-168991 GCA_032467955.1 Pseudoxenodon macrops | reverse complement strand
GGAAAAACTCTCCTTGAGAATGGAAGGAACACTGCAAAAGATAATCCTCCGTAACTACTGGGAGAACATTCATTTCTTTATGGAGGAGTTTCTGTATGGGCAAGTGACCAATATAACAACATTTTCCTCTTTATTCCCTGTAGAGCTCTACTGAAGAAGCTTCTCCATGTGAAGAGCTGTCAAACCACAGCTGTTTATGGAATGTATTCTTCTGATGAATATGGATGGAGCATGTGGGCAGTTCTTCTACAGTCTTGAGTTCTCTGAAGAAAAAGCAGACTAAAAAGCTAATAAAAAATAGTATAAATCTACCTTAAGTTAAGAAAAGGTAGCTTCTTCTTTGAAGTTTTGAAGGCTTTCAGATTGTACCACCACCTTTGGTTATGCAGGAAACTGTCAAATACTTTTCCCCCACATTTGTTAAGTTGTTAATAACTGCATTTGTTAAATTAATAACACGGCCGTTAAGTGAATCTGTCTATGGAAGTTCTGAGTCATCCAGGTCATGGTTGTCCCAAAAGTGCTTTTTAAGAGGCAACTGGACTTTCTGATTTTTCTTTGAAGACATTTCGCTTCTTATCCATAAGAAGTGAAACATCTTCAAAGAAAAACACAGAAAGACCAGTTGCCTCTTAAAAAGCACCTTTAGGTTAAATGAATCTGGTTTCCCCATTGACTTTGCTGATCAGAAGGTCGCAAAAGGGGATCATGTGACTCCGGGACACTGCACTCATCATAAATGTCAGTCAGTTGTCAAACATCCGAATGTAAATCACATGACTATGGGGATGCTGCAATGGTCATAAATGTGAAAAATGGTCATGAGTCCCTTTTTTTCAGTGCGGTTGTAACTTCGAAAGGTCACTAAACAAACTGTTGTAAGTCGAGGACTATCTGTACACTAGTCACAGATAAATGTTTCATGAAGAAACAGTGTTGATGAGGAGCTAATTGGTAATTATTAGCTGTGGCATCACACTACAATATGATTAATGAACTTATTTCTGTTTTTTAAAGTATTCAACATAGGGAAGGCTGAAATTCCTTTCTCATCCCCTCTGGATACTTCATTGCATTAGCATTTGAGGCCTTGCAATTTGTGACATCCCAATATACTCTATTAAATAAAGTATGGCCCCAGACAACAGAAACTTGCTATTGCTTCCACATGCCAGCAATATCACACACCTGTAATTAAGCATTGCTTTGTTTTGAGTCAACTCTGATCTTGTATGATAGAGAGGCCTTCATTATCCCTGGCCTGAGATTACCCAATGCACCACCCAGATTTGCTGTTTGGACCATGTGAAAGATATTCCTTTTCTTTTCTCTCTTATCTACTTTTTCACTGAGCCACCACATGTACCATTTACGAGGGCCAACACAAGTGGAATATGGTGCACATACCCAGATTAAATCCAGGGGAATGCATGGCTAGAATCAAATGTAATCTAGTTTTGTCCTGTTATGGACATTACAAACACATTAGCCTGGAAAGGTTGAGGAGCTGGTCCTTATTTTCTTTCACTAGAGAGGCGGTAGATATAATTAGATCACTTATACAATCTGGCCCATTGTTTTCAAGAAATATTGTTCACAACTTGGCCCAGGTTACCATGAACCCTCTAAAAGCCCAAACAGAGACTCTCCAGAAGGCTTCAAAGATTGCTCTAGAATTGTGGCTTCCAGATATGCAATTATTAACAAATATTTTAGTTATTTATTTAGTCCCATCAACACGTCCATTGTTTGTCTTGGTTTTATCTATTTTTTGGAATGTGTCCATCTGCTCTTGGATATGCTGTTCAATGTATTGGCAGAAAGTGCAGAGTACAAGTTGCATCCCCAACCTTTGCTAGGACTATGTTGCTATGGAAATGTTCTATCACCCACTCCCAGTTCCAAACAGTTTCTATATTTGTCTGGCTTTCCAAAGGCAACAACTGCATTCAGTGACCAATGGCACTGATTTTTTTCTCTGTGGCAAATAATAAGATACATTATTAATTGAAGGAGAGAGACAATTCCCATTGTAGAGAGAAACCAGCTGTCCCTGTGATCCTTCTTGGACCAGGCTTTGAAAAGGATAAGCAGAGCAAATGAACCTAATTCTCTGGTCATAGTCACTCACTCAGCCCATCCATGGAGGAGAAAAGGTGTAAAAATTAACTTATTTACCAAAGCAGTTGGCCACAAGTTATAAAAGAGCAAACAACAGGATAATGATGATCAACCAGTAAATGCTCTGTTTTTAAATATCTGCTGGAAATACAAGAAGGAAGAACCAGTTTAATCTCCAACTGTAATAAGTTCCTTCCCAGCAGGAATGAAATGAAAACAGTAGGACATTTATAGAACATAACAAAAAACACTGTCCTATCATATTGTCCTAAGGAAAGAACCAAAACCTAATGGTAAGTACATGCTTGGCAGGCAGAGAGTCCTAGGATCAAGCCTCATTATTTGTGAGTAGATTTGGGAAGAGTGAGGAACTCTTGATCAACTTCCTGGAGAGCTTCAATCCTTAAGGGCAATGGAAATATCCCAGATACATGCCCTCAAGATGAGTTGTATTTCAACTTAACTAGGGAGGGTCAATGATGGAATAAGAGGTCTTCTCTTCTGTCAACCATGTGTTTCACCATTGAAGGGCTTCCTCTTAACACAAAATCCAACTTTGCACATTGTGTTAAGGCATAATTTATCTAAACATGGTTTTCCAAATAAATTCCAATATTTAGACTCACACAACACACTAGGCCAAAACCAAATAAGGGAAACACACATAGGTCAAATGAATCTAATTCTCTGATTAACATGCCAAATATGACAGTTTAGTGAGGTGTGTGAACCAAATCTATCTTTAGACCAATGTTTCTCAACCTTGGCAACTTGAAGAAGTGTGAACTTCAACTTCCTAAATTTTAGGAATTGACATCCACACATCTTTCAGCTTGCCAAGGTCGAGAAACAGTGCATTAGACTCTTGATTAATAAGAAACATTGGTTTACCTGTCCACAGCAATGGCAGTAAGTGTGAAAACAGAGACATAGACGGTCATGGGCTGCATCAGGAACACAAAGTAACACAGGAACTTCCCAAAGATCCACCCTTGGGGGTTGAAAGCATAGGCCAGGGTAAAGGGGATGCAGGTTGTGCACATCAACATATCTGAGAAGGCCAGGTTTCCAATGAAGAAGTTGGTGACATTGTGCATTTTCTTGGTCTTGCAGATGACATAAAGAAGAAGATAGTTGCCAAAGATTCCAACAAGCACCACCAAGGTGTAGCAGGGGATGATCAGAGGTTTGAAAGACTGGATCAGCTGCACACTAGTAAACTGGGAGCTGAAATTGGAGCTGTTCCTTAATGCTACCCCAGAGCTGCTGCCATTAAAGAAGCCAGTATTCCAATGACTGGTGGCTTCCATGAGTCAACCACAATAGAAGGATTTAACTATAAGTAGAATAGACAAGTTTTACCTTGAGCTCCATCTCACATTGTCTCAGCAAGTAGTTGATCTTCTTGGGAATCAAAAGATCAAAAGCAGGATTGGTTCTGTTTCAGATATGAATGGGCTATAGACCACACTGACACGTTGAAAGAAAAATATTCCAGGAGAAGCAGTCCAGTTTTCTACTGTTGCTCAAAATATTATACAGATGTGTCCTAAAAGCCACCCAAAGTCATGCTCAACTTGGATGGTGGAGTAGCTTTAGCATTGTTTCACACCAATCAGATAGGAAAAACAAGATATGTATTCAATACTGGAGTTAGCCTGGTTCAGTTATCTATATTTCAGAAAGTTCCTTCTGTCCTGATGCACTTCCATATTCATGGGCCATCTTTTGAAGGAATTGTTTTTGAAGCTGCCACCGTAGGACTGAGAGGAAATGCTTTCAAAGGCCATGAGTTTGAATTCTTTCAGCTCATTAGGCGTCCCTGCCTTTTGATGCCTTCCCCATTTTCCTCTGAGTTGCTTCTGTAGCTCTTCCGTAACTTTACTCTTTCATCTCAAGATCACAACCTCCTTGTTTACTTTTTCAAGGGAAGGATTTTGCTGCAGGGGTGCCTGAAAACAGCAATTTAAAAAGAAGAAGAAAAAAAGGGAGGGAGAGGCACAGAATGACAGGGAGTTGGTAAACAGCTTTCCCTAAAGACTGACAAACTGAAAAATACGTTAGCAACATGCCGGGCTCCGAACTGCGCTGATCAGAGCTTACAGAGCTGTGTGGCAAAATGAGGGTGGCATGAAATATTCAGCAATAAATAATATTGCTAAATAAATAATTTATTGCTAAATAAATAAAATGCTTTTCTAAAAATAGGAGAAAGGAAAATAGGTTAGGAAGGTGTGTTTGATATGTTCACCACCTTGAGTCATTTGTAAAAAATAACGAAGGCAGGATACAAATAAATAAAGGCATGGTGGGTCATTTATTAAGATGCTGAGTTTGTCGGCTGGAAAGCCGGCAGTTGAGGTTCAAAACCTAAGTGCACACAATGTGGTGAGCTCCAGTCACCACATTCCTGCTAACCTAGCAGTTTGAAAGCATGCAAATGCAAGTAGATAAATAGGTACCACTTTGATGGGAAGGTAACAGCACTGGTCACATGACCATCATGCTGGCCACATGACCATGAAAATGTCTTCAAACAGCACAGGCTCAATGGCCTTGAAACAGAGATGAGCACTGCCCCCTATAGTCGGCAAAGAGTAGCAAAGTAAAATTCGCAGGAATTCCTTTACATACACACATACACACACACACACCTATCTATCTATGGATAATATAGAATATCTATCTATCTATCTATCTATCTATCTATCTATCTATCTATCTCCATCCACCCACCCACCCATCCATCCATCCATCCATCCAACTTTCCCAATATTTATTGTTAACAAGTGAACCATAAAATTAAGAGCCTTTTTTGCCTGTGCAATATCTGGCACATATGGAAAGTGAGAATGTTGCCAATTTTTAGCTATGAAGTACAAAATGTACCCCCCCCCATGAGTTCTTATTAACCCGGGTCACAAATCCATTTGAAATTCTGTAGCAGATGGGGCTGATTCAGAGATTCTGTGGCTCACTGACCTACTGATCCAGGATCTCCTTAGAGCACGTCAAACTCACAGCGTCACGTTGCCATCACATGATGTTTCATGACGTTTTTCCCATTCATGGAGCTGGGGTGGGGATGTCCTGTGCATGGCACATCTGGCTTGTGGGCCGCCAGTTTGACAGCCTTGCTTTAGAGTTTCATGAGCATTTCAGAGCATTAGAAAACCAGATAGTGACCAAACTCAAACCCTGTGGCAGGGATGATATTTGGAACGCTGATATCCTGGCTGTTTAATCTTGGCTAGTGGAATCAATTGCTGACTTTACATGGAAGCTAGGTCAAAATCAATCAAGTCAACCTCATTTAGCATTTTGGGCAAACTACATCAATTTGTCTGCAAAATCCCTATAAGTTAAATTGTGTTTTTCCATATATGGAAGATACCAACTGGGGAGGGCAAGAAGGAAAAGGAGATGAATGAGTCCAGCTTCTATTCACAGAGACCTCCTATTACAGTGTTTAAAGGAGATGCTAAGTGTTCTATAATGGTTGGTTCTCAGCTCTGCTTTTGATTTTTGTTAATTTTGTTTCATCCAAGCACAAACGTTTGAAGAACTTTGGCAGAGCCACTGAGTTCCTTTTCCCAAAATCAGTTTTTTGCTTCTGTTCAAGTCTGTTTGTTTCAGTGATAGGAAATCTACATAAAGGAATGTAATTAGACATAGGAGCTGGATACAGAAAAAGAAAGTAAAATTATACTACATTTCTTTTTTTTATGAAATTCATGTGCTTCCTCCATCTGCTTAGACTCTAGGAAATATAGAGCTAATGATGACAAACCTATGAACATCTCATTTTGCCTGACAGCAACTGCTTAAGGCTGGCCAAGTATTTCAGATTGTATTTTTCTCTTTAAATGATCTGCTGGAGTTTTCTTTCCAAAATGTAGGGTTTAGGATATTTAAATTAAACATTATGTTTAGTAGATCAATGTACTGTAGTTTTATTATTCCTTCTGCATTCAGAAATGTTCTTATGACTTTCCAATTTTAAATCTTTCAATCTTGGCAACTTTAAGCTGTGTGGACTTCAACTCCTAGAATTCCAAGTATGGTAGCTAGGGAATTCTGGGAGTTGAAGTTAAGATTCAGAACAATTTGTGGGTCAGTCACCTTGGGATCTGCAGCCAAAGATCTACATCACAGAATGAATGAGAAGGCTGCTGAATTGAATGATCCCCTTTGTCAGTCATTAATGAAATAAAACACATTGTCATCTTAATGTCCATTTTAAGTCCACTGAAGTTGACCATCTCTGCTAAGGTTGAAATCCTATTGTCTAACTGTCTAACAATACACTGTAGATGTAAGCATTTCTTTTCTAGATTTGTTTATAAATCTTTTGTTTACCTAGGCAAGTGGAACTGGTATCACTTAATCATGCAACGTTCAACATTTGAAACACATATGGGGTCATATGAATGTATGAAATGTATCTGTAAGTTTTGGCTTATTTTATAAGCAGAAAATTCCAGGAAGAAGGTGATTGAAAGAACCTACAAAAATATTAATTACACACGTGAATTATCACTGAAAGGTAATATGTTTTTCCCCTGATAAATGACATGGATTTCTTTCCTGAATATAAGTCCTATAAAATATAAAAGAGTGACTGGAATGATGTGGCTATTAAGAATTAGCACTTTTGAAGCTTAACCCTTACCAAGAATACATAGAAGATACAATCCCTGAGCTCAATAAATTAAATTCTAAGTAAATATACTTGAAATAAAGGCTGAAGTTCTTTAACTCAAAGGTAAGCTCTATTGTTTTAATTGAGATTCCCTTTCTGCCCAGGCAAAATTCCTAAAAATGCTGCAATAGCTTAAAAAGCAGAATGCTAGCAAAAATCTTGCTTTTAGCTTATGGTCCTTCTCCCCCTTTCCTTCTCTCTTTTTTGAAATAATGCCGTTTCTGGATCATGTTTCAGAAATTTATTATTTGAGAACAAAATGCTAAAAGAAGAGAGATTCTCCTGCCAAACCACACTTTGAAACAGATTCCCTTTTACTTAGTACTTGACTAACAAGCTGATCAACATATAAATATCAATGAGATGTTCACTGACCTGTATAATAATTCAGGATGGGAAGCAAACTGAGGATGCTACGATCAAAGGATCGGAGTAACAGAAGGTGTGCATATCAGGAAGAGAGAGAGAATGTGCACGTTGCATCCCGAGATACTATTTTCCAACTATGTACATTTCAGCTTAGTAGCTGAAGTTCTAGGATAGCTTTCAGCTTGCTACTACCCTCTGCTGGCTACTCTTGTTTTAACTTATTTCCAGCAGAACTGTGTTAACTTGTTGCAACAAAAATAACAGAGACCTGGTTCGTATAATTCATTAGTTATGGCCATGCAAACTGCAGCCTATTCATAAATTATTTTTTCTCTCTGCATGAAAGAGTATTTTTCTATTTTAGTTTAGCTTGATTTTGCTCACAATTCTTATTTATATATTCTTATTTACACAAACCATATCTGAGGTGCAAAACTCTGGATAACCAGGAGAGGATCAGATAGGCAGAGAGGAAACATCAAATCTTTGCTGACATCTATTGGTTGGTAATATTTCTGCAGTCCTAATATTATAGCCCTGTCCTTGGTGTATTTTAAATCTGGGGATCAAGCGAGATCTTAAGATATCATTCTTAGGTTTGGGGGGTGGAAATGAATTGAGATGGTTTTATCATCTAGGGAGAATGAGGAGTGAATGACAAAACAGATATATGAAAGAAGGAAAAGAAATGAATTGACACCAAGGTTGAGGAAATTGTGATTGGATGGAGTTTATGAGATCCTGAAAAAGAGATGAGACATTTCGAAGAACAAAAGTGAATGTATAAAGCAGTGTGTGGACATGACATAAGAAAGAATGGTTTGGAAGGAGATAAAGTGGTAAACTAGGATAGAGAATGGTATTGGGGTAAACTTGCTCCAGTCATGCTTTTTTTTCATTTCATAGCTTAGTTCTTTAATTTCTAGGCTTACTATTTCTTATCCTTTTCTACACTTGCTTAATGATGTTGGCCCTGAAATGGCTTTAATACATGCATACGGTAGGTACAGATGTAACATGTGGTGCTACACATTGTGGACACCCATCTATTCTCTAACACATTAACCTGACCATCATGTTAAGCCATAATATTATTTACTTGAATGCAAAAGTTATACAGACTCACAAGTTGTGTTTTGTCTGAGAAGGTTTAGCATTTACTTTATTGTCTGAACAGAGCCTAGTTGCGCACATTTGATAATTAATTATTTTTTTCAGTTAATGCTTGTCCTATTTTGTTTTTCAGTGCACCCTATCCACGTTTTCAGCACAATGGTAAACATTGGATTACAGTTTTGGACTCTTCAGTAAACCATAATATGGTTGTTTTTCATTGGTTAAGGAAATGCAGCATTTGGGATTTGTAGAGCATGGCTTATTTAGCCATGGTGATTTCCCCCCCACACACACACACACAAATTGTGGTAAATGAAACAATGGAACAGAGCTAGCCTTGTGGCAGTTAAAAGATAAACACATTGAGCGTAAATAAACTGTGATAGATTGGAGCTGACTGTTGCGTGGAATTACAAGTGAACATACCTAATGGGATTAAATTGGGATTTAGTCATGCTTAGAAGCATGGAACCAATCCTTTCCATGAAAGTCTTTAAAGCAGAGCCCTGATGTGCAAGCAGGTATTGTTGCAAAGAAAGCAGGAAACAAAGACGAGTGAATGGAAACAGAGAAGGAGAGAGGTATGATTGCTGAGTGTGAGCATTAATAAAAGTGCATTATTGTTTGTGTGTATCTTTCTTTCTAAGGACTTGCGCCCTGCATCTGATAAAGCAGGTTGTGAGTCACAAAAGGTTAATGAGGAATTGTTCTTTAATGTCCCACAAGATGTTTTGCTACAAAGGTTGTGGAAATTGCCCTTTTGGAAATGGCCAAGGGAACTCCACCACTAGAAGATGATTACAGAAAATCAATTCCAGTATTTCAAGAGTCAAATAATTTTAAAAACTGCCAAATGCATCCCTCTCAGTTCTAATTCTGAAGTAGATATGTATTCATTAGGTTTATATTATTCTTCATCTTTTAGTGAGGCTACCATCTGGTTTTTCAGACCGATTTTTCCAGACAAGTAGTACTTCTGTTCTAAACAGATGCTCATCGTAAGTGATACATAGACACGAGTGGTCTGAGGACCACGAACCTCAGTGGAATCCCATAATGATACATTACTTTTCCTCAATAATTGCTTCAGTGGACTTTGGCTGCAGGAAAGTAAAATAAGACTGGAAGAACTGTTGAAATTTGAGTTTATCACTCTGGTTTTTCTTAACCTTGACTTTGTACTCAGTGGACCAAGGCTGAAGACTCTGAATTTTCCCATGTGTTGAAATAGCTGTCAAGGCTGTTGGTGCATTTAATTTATGCAACATGTTTCCGAGACCTTTCATGTGTGCCAAGTGCTTGAGAGATGCTCTTTATTGGGAATAATTCAATGAAGTGGCCCATTTTTGTTAATCCTTCCCCCCTCCTTTTCCTGCAAAGTTCTTCACCATGGTATCTGTTGTTAAAATTGCATCCTTCCTTCTTCATCCCAATGGGCTGTGCTACAGCAGTTGAATATTCATGCTAGCAAAACGGACTTGCATCAGAATGTGGGAATAGCACATATGTGTGCTACAAGAAACCACTTAGTATATGGTAGTTGGTTCAAATACTTCACCAAATCTTAATGTGATTGATTTGGTTTGGTTTGGGCTTGGTGGGATATGTGAATGGGACAGTAAAAAAGTTGGCCTTGGTTTAGGACAGTAAACCACCATTTAATTCTGCAATTAAACTGTGAACAGTTGTAATTTCATGTCATCTAAAAATGGGGATGTATAGTTTGTGATTTCCTGATTAACTTCTGATGGGTTCTATTCTTATTTAAGTCTATTGCCATTTCTAAGGGAGGAATGAAACAGCAGACAGAAAAGGGAAAACTTCTGAAGCAGAAGCTGACTACATTAAATCATCGTTTTGTTCATCTATAATGGTCACAGACGCTGGGAATCTGAAGTTGTTGAATGACAACTGTTAGCACCCCTGACTTTTTGACATGCAACTGTCATTTTGTTGCGAGTTGGAAGTCAGTAATATCTGGAAAGCCGTAAGCTCCCTACTCTATTCACTGTATTGTGTGGGCAGTCAAAACAGTTTTATTTTTAGATGATGTTAAGTCTGTTGCAGGGGTGGATTCTAACTTACCACGCCACTGGTCCACTGCCTACCGCGCCATGTGACCGCGCCTCATGCAGTAGAAAAAAATCCGAAAAATTCCACCAAAAAAAAGGCCGGAAACAAGATGGCAACGCATGCGAAGTGCCAGAATTAAACCCCCCCCAAATAATAATTACAAAAAAAAAAGATGGTGGCGTCTACATACCAGAACCGGCTCCGTGACATCACCAGCGGCCGACTACCTACTGGGTAGAACTGGTCCGAACCGGTAGGAACCCACCTCTGGTCTGTTGGCTTCCGGCCAACCTTAACAGCATAGGACAGATAACAGAATAAAAGAGTTGGACTGGACCTTGAAGGTCTTCTATTCCAACCCCTGCTTGAGCAGGAAACCCTATACCTGTAATGGCGAACTTATGGCATGTGTGACACAGGTGACAAGCAGAGCTCTCTCTGGGGGCAATCCAGCTGTCACCCCAGCCAGCTCCACCATGCATGCCCGCACGCCTCCCACTGGCCAGCTGGTCTTCAGGTCTTTGCTGTGTATGCGTATGGGGAGGGCGCATGCAGGGGATGCACATGCACGGGGGGACATGCATGGGGGCACATGCACAGGGGGGCACTTGCATTCCATTTTGGGACCTCGCATGGCCTCCCCATGCCCCATTTTGGCTTCCAGGTTGTTGCAGGAAGCCTTCCAGGCCCAAAATGGGGTGCAGGGGCCCCCTGCACCCCATTTTGTGTCTGCAAAGCCTCCTGCATCATCCTAGAAGCCAAAAATGGATGATGGTTATGCGTTCATGTGCAGTGGATATGGGGTACACAGGGGGTTGTGCACACATTGCATTAGGAGTGCTTTCGGCAGGTGATGACAAAAAGGTTAGCCATCACTGCCCTATACTGTTGCAGACAAGTACTTGTCCAATCTCTTTTTAAAAACCTTTGCCTACAACTTCTGAAGGCAAGCTAATTCACTGTCAGGAAATTTCCCCTTAATTCTTTTATTATTATTATTATTTCTTTTATTCATTAAACATGAAACTCAATCAACTGAACATTTAAAAATGCATCACAAATACATTGACTGGTGCTAATGATTGATACGGGTTGCTGCCAGCATCCTAGGTACCTTCTTAAAATATATGATGTTCCAAATAGCGCAGTCTTTTGCAGTCCCGCTGGTGTTATTGTTATTGTTATTGTTGTTGTTGTTGTTGTTGTT
>JANHFT010009881.1:136914-147528 GCA_032467955.1 Pseudoxenodon macrops | reverse complement strand
TTCCCTTTTATTCATATCCATTTCATGTATTCATAATCATGTTTATACTTATATCTGTTATCTAATACATGCTTGATTAAATAAAAAAAAATCATATTAAAGTGTTGGAAGATAGTATGTAATGGAGAAGAAATTAATCCTTTTTAGCTCTTAGCAGCTGAAGTGGCAAAATTGACAATTTAATGTGATATAAGTCAAATTCCCACATTCTTAAAACCATGACTATGCTCTGAAAGTCCTTGTTTTCTCTGTAAGTAAAGGATTAATAATCAATTAATCAGTAGCATGCATTATTTTTTCATAGAGGAGGTAACATCTAAACCTAGTGTGTCTGAAGTGAGAGGGATCTGACAGTCATTCAGTTTCAGAGGTAAACAAGGATCTGCAACTGATTTTCCTACATTTGTAGGAGAAGAGCAGTCAGAGCTTGGAGGCTGAATTAAGCAGGTCATCAGCCTAGAGTCATTATGTTTCCACAAATGGTCTGAATCTAACACGTCTTCAGTTGACTGTTATCTATTGCTGTTATTTAGTGCTGAATGATAATTGACTAGATTCTTGTGAACAATAAATCTTATTAACTGCAACTTAACATATGGTCCTGATTCTTTGTACATGTCACATTTCCTGTGCTCTAACCACTACACCAGATGGCTATAGGAATGTTGTTCTAAGTAGGCATTTGTAGAATTTGTTGCTTTCTGGTACCTGCAGTTCTGCCACAAACAAGTCTATGTCAACCGACAGCTTGATGGGATCCCAGTAATGGTAAGAACGAATATCTGCAAAGCCAGCAACTTGGAATATGCAACCAAGAGTATCTGAAAAATATAACAACACCCATTAGACCATTTTATGCCATATTATTATTTTTAATTTGGACAGAACCATGCACTCATAATAATTTTGACTTATAATTTGACTCATAATTCAATGATTGAGCATATGATTTATCTTCAGAAGGTGTAAAATCCAATATTCAATTAAAAGTCATCAGGTAGCTCAATTTAAGTCTATTTGAGATCTACTTCATAGGAAAGATGAAAACATTTTGCTAAATGAATCAAGGGTGGATAGTAGCTTTGTTATTGTTGTTGTTCATGAAATTGGAGATGGTTTGATTTGGTTTCCCAGGCTGGGGACAGGTGACAGGTGACAGGTGTGTTCTCAATCTCCCAATGTTCTAAAACACTAAAGCAGTGTATGCAGGATTTTAATTACTACATCACTACAGGAAGAATTTTATTGTTATTAAAGTTGTCTTTTGAAGCCCTCCTGCTAAACCCAAGTCTCATTCATATGTAGATCTACACACATATATCATTAATCAGATGTTTAAAGTTGTTTCTGCTATATTCTGAGCCCTAGATGGGAGATGAAGGTAACCACATAACCTTCCAATTTCTTTATTTGTTCTTGTCATGTCTGATTTTCCTTCCTAGCAATATTTCTAATGGCTTTAAGTTTTAATTGTAGGACTAGGCCAAAACATAGGGATGAAAAATATATATTAGCTACCCAGTTGTGGTTCAGCAATATAGATAATTGCTGGTGTTGAATGGTTGGGTCGGTACCAACGGTGCAAAAATTCAGCTCCAATCCACACAGCACCTGTCCCACCTATTGTGTGAACACCACCTGCCTGTTTAGAGAAAAGCAAGAAATATTTTTATTAAATAATCATGTAGAATTGTCAGCTCAACATTTCAAAATATTAGTTTCATAGCCAGGGTTTCGCAACTTCAACTATTTTAAGATGTATGGACTTTATGTCCCAAAATTCCCCAGAAATAATAGTATGCAAACTCAACTAATGATGATTTGTTTAATATGTCATGATTAAATAAATCACTGCTTAAAACCAAAGATGAATGCAGGCAGAACGTATGAAAGACATAAGAAGAATTTAGCTACCCTATTTCAACAGGCAACCTAAAAATTAATTCTGGACCAACAGGCATTGGGTTAGTGTTGATGACTGCAAGATTGAAGCATCGCTTCTTCCTTTCATTGGAAGAAGGGTTCTCACGTTCGGGCCAAATCACAGTTTTCTTTCACAAGAGTAACAGTGCAGGACAGAGAGCTGTTTAATTTTTTCATGATTATTCCTAAGCTGCTAATGGCCTTAAGTATTCATTCCTTTCATGCCATAGCAACAAAATAAGTTGTCATAATTAAAAATTCAAAGATGTTACAGCACCATTATTTCCAACAGGGACTCCATACAAGCTTTTTAATATAATCAGTAAGGAAATATATATATATTTGTGCCTTTCATATCTTTGTTTCCTAGGCATATGGCCATACTCATATAAATATCCACATACCCTGTTGTCTAAGAAAGCCTGATTGTTCTTGCCAATAACTAGTTCCATGGCTGTTTTGGTGAACTCCACGATGCCCAGTTCTCCGATGTATTCATGATCCAAAGTGGGATCTTGAGGGATTTGCAACAGAATCTTTTGCACAACTGGTGGGATCCAGATCTCATCAACATTATCAGTGTGGCATCCTGAGAAGAGCAACAGAGCTGGCCTGAGACATAACTACCAATGCTTCTGGGATGAAAACAGTAGCAGTCAACGTGCTGTTATTTTCATTCTAAGCATCACTGCCTGAGCCTTTTGAACTCCTTAGAACAGGGGTGTCAAGGTTAATTTCATTGAGGCCTGTATCGGCATTATGGTTGCCTTCAAAGGGCCAAAGCAGCGGTCCATAGCCCTGCACAAGGAAGGTTGCCCCTTCACAAAAGGGAATCCCTATTTCCAGTCGTGTGTGGTAAGGATGCTGGCTTGTGGGGGCAGGCTTCCCTCACACAGCTCCCTCAAGGCCCCCTCCACCGCCTCCTCCTCTCCAGAGATCTGTCAAGGCAGAAGCTGGACTCAGAGGCTTCCTGCAAATATCTCATCCACGCTTCCACATGCAGTAGCATCATTGTGTGCCTCCTGTGGGGGTCCAGGCGAAGCTGGAAGGAGGGATCTGGAGGTCTCCAGCAGAGTAAGGTGAAACCAGGGCAAGTGCCAAAACCTAGTCCACCAAAGGAGCATGTGGGGCCTGGTGTCCCCAGTGACGGTCTTGTCCCGCAGGCCAAGTGTGTTCTGAGCGCTTTCCTTTCACCCAGGGGAAGCGCCCAAATCGGGGGTGGGTTCTAACTTACCTCGCCGGCAGTTCACTGCCTCCCGCGCTGTGTGCGCACATGCGCAGTAAAAAAAAGCCCCGGGAAAAAAAAGGCTGGAAACAAAATGGCAACTCATGCACAGTGCCAGAAACTTGGCTTCTGCGCATGCGCAGAAGAAGAAAAAAATTCCCCCAAAAAAATCCCCCAAAAAGATGGCGGTGCCCACGGAGCAACAGAACCGGCTCCATGACGTCACCAGCAGCCTACTATCTACTCAGTAGAACCGGCCCAAACTGGTAGGAACCCACCTCTGGCCCAAATGGGCTGTGTTGGGATGGGGCTGAGGTGGCCGGGGCCAGACCCTCGCTGTAACCACATTGGGGGCCAGATCTGGCCCACAGGCCTTGTGTTTGATATGTCTGCCCTAGAATAACATCTGCCGCCCTGCACCTGAAGATTCATAATAAGGATGAAAATGGTAGTGTGGTGTCTCCTGATGGTCACTAACTGGAAATGCCACACAGGAAGTACGCTGTGTAAAAATAGAGAAATCTCCCCTCTTCAAGTCTGGAAGTCATGCAAAAACCCTGCATATGATATGATATTCATATCTGTATCTCTCTGAAAGCTTAAGAGAAAATGTACTGAATCCACCTAACCATTCTCTTAATACAGGTAGTCCTTGACTTAGCAATAACACTTAGACTTATATACCACTTTACAATGTTTTACAGCCCTCTCTAAGCAGTTTACAGAGTCAGCCTGCTGCCCCCCAACAATCTGAGTCCTCATTTTACCCACCCCGGAAGGATGGAAGGCTGAGTCAACCTTAAACCTAGTGAGATTTGAACTGCCAAATTGCAGGCAGTCGGCAGGCAGCAGAAATAGCCTGCAGTACTGCAGTACTCTAATCACTGTGCCATTGCAACTAAGAACCATAACTGAGTCTAGAATGATGGTTGTAAGGAGTGCTGTTCATTAAGAAGGTCCCCATGTGACTGTGACTGATTTTAGAACCCTTTTTGCAGAAGTAAACACCAGTTTCCAACAACAACAAAAATACATTGTGGTCATATAACAATAGGATGCTGTAAAATGTCATAAATTCAGACTAGTTGCCAAGCACCCACAATGCAGCCATGTGACCATATGGGGGAGATGGCAGTTAGAACTTTGAATCTGGATCATAAATTAAAGACTGCTGTAACATTGGATGGTCGCTACAGAGAGTGAGGATAGGATAAAGATTCTTCCCTGGTTTATATAAACTTTAACACTAGGTCCCCTTTTCATGGAGCCATGTTTTTTTATTTAAATGTGGATATTGACCATAATATTCAAAATCAAAAATATACTAATCTCATGGGACTTTTCCATTGAATGGCCTTCCTACAGACATCTATCTCATACCTAGGTTATAGTCTTTACCAGTTGAAACTCTCATTTTGCTATTTCTGTTAGTGCGCCATATTTTTCATTTTACTTTGCTGCTTTCTTTGTTGGTTTCATGTGATGTTCTTCATTGCATTTGATGATGTATGTTGCAGGGACTACAGTACAACATTGTCCCCATATCTTCATACCTTCTGCTCTATCCTAAAGATTAAACATTCATCGGATACTCATTGTGATTCTGAAAGACTGCCATTCTCACAAGATTTCCCAGGGAAACACTCCAACTTGTAGGGGACTGTACCGTTTAGATATTTTTAAAAATCTGAAATAGAACATAAAATAACAGGGTTGGAAAGAAACCTGGAGGTCTTCTGGTCCAACCCTCTGTCGAGCATGATACTCTATACTATTTTGGACAAATGGTTATCCAATCTCTTCTTGAAAACCTCCAGTGATGAAGCAACCACAACCTCTTTAGACAACCACTCCTTATTGTTCTCAGAGTCAGGAAATTTCCCCTTAATTCTAGGTTGGATCTCTTAAAGATCTTCTAATACTTTCCCACTCATTATGTTCTGCTCATCTTATCATCAAAGTTTGTTGTGGATTACAAATCCTAGTGTGTGTGTGTCAATGTTGAGCCTTGGCAATTACTTCAACTTTTTGAAGTAGTTTGTCCTTGCCTCCTTCTTCTTAGGGCTGAAAGAAAATGACTGTCCCAAGGTCACTCAGCTGGCTTTGGGCCTAAGGCAGAATTATGATCTCCTGTTCTCCCAATCATCAGAGAATCAAAATGGGGCTGTTTCAGATTTGGACAGTAAACTAAACCACAAACCTTAGTTACTGTGGTGTTTAATAGTCCAGCATGTACATGTTTGTCAATAGAGATTTCTTTCAAAATTGGTATGAAATACGAACAGGACTATTCATATCTGAGGAAGAATTGGTTTACCTGCATGGCCAAGGCACACTTTTTGAGGTGAGGGATCTTCTCTGTAGATATCTAAGGGAAAGTCTACTGCCATGGCCAAGGGAACATCCAAGAAGACAGAAAGAGTTGTCATAGCACAGTTTAGCTAAGACAAAAATGATTTTTCAGACAGACTATTGTTCGGTTGAAAACCTGGGCTACCAAGTTCTAGTACAGCTTGCAGAGTTCCTAAGGCAACCGTTTCCTGGGAAACCAAATATATTTGCCCTTCAACATTCTGAACTAAGTAAAAGATAATGTACTAGATGTTTATCAGTCATGCTTTCCTGCAAAAATGAACATATATTTACTCATCTGGTTGACTGGCAATGTCAGAGACCATGTATACACTCCTAATTCTACATATATCACAACACTAGTTTTAGATTTAGGCCTTGTTCACAAACTATGTTCAACCATACATGGTTTAATTGGTTTTTGCTACAGCAATTGGTATGAGCCCAGACCTTATATTTTGGAAGATATGTCTTTAAACTCTATCTCCTTTAGTGACCTTCTCAAAATTGACACATTGAGAAGCTACTGGGATTACAACAACACAAATTCTCAAAGCTGCTGGCTCCAAATTTTGAGAGGAGGAGGAATCCAAGACATAATTATCTAGCACTCTGCTTACAAGAGGCCTATAATTAGCCAATGATAGACAAACTTCCACAATTGTTAATACATATTTTGTAGTACAAATTCAGGTGATCCCTATCTAAAGCAATGGCAAGCAGAAATGAAGCTAAGACACCCTACCACAATAAAAATTTAGAACACTACATTAGATTGGTCTACCAGGACTCTCATGTTCTAAACCAGCTTGCTGTTCATAATATATTGCCGCTAATGCAGATGGATTTGATGTTAGATGGAAATTCGTTATTTATTCACAATTAAACTAAGATTTTATTATTTCTTGCCTCCCTGATCAGGTGGCCAGCACCCAGTAAAATGCTAATCACTGGGGTATGCCAAGAGGACAGAGATGCTTTTAGAAGTATTTAGTAGGTTACATGCGAACAGAACTTTAGGCTTTTAATTCAACAGGATTCTTAATCCACCAGGAACAATAAAAGGAAAAATTTCCCTTTGGATCTAAATGAAAGATGTTTAATTACCATTTTTAATTACCTAGGTTGTGCATTCCTGGGATAAACGTAGCTTGGGATGAGAATTGGGGAAGATGTTGGGGAAGAAATGGAAGGAAGAATAGACAAACGAAGAGGTAGTAGACAGATTAGTTGACAGCTTTTTTCTTAAATGGCACTTTGGTCCTATTGGCACAAAATCTGGGAAGATTTCAAATCATTCCAAGAAGAGAGGAGGGAGGGAGGTTTTCTCTGACAGTTTCCAACATTGTGTATTAACATCTAGCTAGCATTAAAGATACCATGTTAAAATCTTGTCCAATTGAATGAACTGGACAACTGGAGTTCTAGGAGCCATGCCTGAGAATGTAGCAACCCTTTATTTAACTTATATCATATAGTATATCCTATCCAAATATTAGATCTGCCCTTAGGATCTCTCCAGACCAATAGCACAGGGGGAGCATTGGTAATTGACAAGGATATAATCATGGATTGAAGTTTAAAAAAAAACCATAAGACACCTTTTATTTCAGTTACAAACATTTTCCTTCAATTAACCCAGAAGGTAATCTAAATTAATTTAGGCTGATCATCTGTACCTTGAGTATGTCCTGCTGTGATTAGGACTGTCCTACCCATTTTGCCAAGTGGGGCCCTAGACCTCTACCCCACCAGAACCTAGATGATGACCACCATTGTTCATGAATATGGACAGTGAAAACTGCTACTCAGTTCCATAGCATGCTTGCTTGCATCTGATAATTAACATTGGCTTGAGTCACTACCAAAAAAATAGTCACTGGTGATATCTTTAGCATCTGCCTTTCGCAACCACCCATCCAAAAGACCATGGTAGACCCACAAGCAAACAATTGCTTTTACTGCAACATATTTTTAATCAGGCTTCTTTAGAATAATCCATTGGCAGGAACCAATCCAAACTCAATTCTTTGGCAGGTCTCCTTCAGATAATACTTGCTGCAGCTAGGAAATTTGATTCGGTGTCTCTTCCTATGGAGAAGAAATCCAAAGATCACTCACACAACCCACATCACAGGATTATTGTTGTGGAGAAAATAGGAGAAGGATGGGTAATTAGGCATCTTTGGTGCCTTAAGTTATTGATAAAAATAATAAAGACAATATAAAAATAAATAAATCAGGACTAGAACTCACAGCACCCCAGATTCTAGCCTCATGCTTTAACACTACATCAAGCTGGCTTCTTAGTTAGGACGTTGCCTATGTCCAAATGGAACTTCATGGTCTTTTAAAAGAACCTTTTTTTCCATCTCAAAAAAGGCAGCCAAGGGAAAATCATGCTCTATCAGAGGGGAATTTGGAATTTTAAGAACTGGTCTTGAGAATTTTTTTCCTTGGTCATAGAATAATTGCTATGGTAAACCTGGCTTATCCATGTTTATATGACATTGCCCCTATCTCCCCTAGGTTGCATTCTGCTAAACCAGTGGGACTAAATCTACTCATCTTGGTTTTTTCCTAAGCGGTGAACACTTTGGCAATGCTATTGAAAACTACCCACCAGTTTTATTTATTAAGAAAGCCTATGGAACTTATATAACATCCAGAGACCTTCTTGGAAATAAGGAGGATGAGCACTAATTCATTATTTCTCAACAAGCTAGCTTCACTATTATTTTTAAATGTAAAACATATTTTTAACATACAAACAAACTGAAACCAGAAGAAACAGGGAAGCTTGTGAGTTCTGTGGTCACCATATTGTCTAGGACAGACACAAACTTCTGTCCTTTCGACTAGCTAGCATATGGGGAATTACATGTCCTTTTTCTGTCTCCTGATTAGTAATCAGTATGTAAGATGCTCTATCTTGCTGTTTGCAATGACATTATTATAGTTTACTATCTTTGAACTCAATAGCACCCTAAGGCCAATTAGAGATTGTGGTGATGAGCTCTTTATGTAAGTGGAGAGCAATTAAGCATTAACTTAAGCATCAGCAAACATTAATATATTCAAAGGAATAGTATTTATTTATTTAGAAAATGTATTCATAACTACCTTATTTTAGATACAAGTAGTCTTTGACTTACGACCACAATTGAGCCCAAAATTTCTCGTTAAGTGAGACATTTGTTAAGTGAGATTTGCCCCGTTTTACAAACTTTCTTGCCTCAGTTGTTAAGTGAATCACAGCAGTTGGTAAGTTAGTAACCCAGATGTTAAGTAAATCTGATTTCCCCATTGACTTTGCTTGTTAGGAGGTCACAAAAAGTGATCACATGATCTTGGGACACAGCAACGGTTATAAATATGAACCAGTTGCCAAACATCTGAATTTTGATTACATGATCTTGGGGATGCTGGAAAGGTCATAAAGTCATTTTTTTCAGTGCTATTGAAACTTTGAATGTTCATTAAACAAACAGGAGTACTTATACATAAATAACTCTGGACTGGGAACCATACAGGTGGATTGATTTCAGATTTTTTTAAAAAGGCGGTAGAAAAGTCTGGAAAAGTAAGAAACTTAGCACAACTGAAATTTATCAATCCATCCACCCCGACTATAGGAACCCTTCATCCATAAAATCGACCTAACTCACAGCTGGCATCTCCGGACTTGGTATTTCTTCTTCATCAAATCTGTCCTCATCAACATCAACATCATCTGGAATGTCATCATCCGTCGGCTCGTAGTCAGAGTCATCTTCCACTTGCAGGAGAGAATTGCAAGGCAGTACTAAACATAACATCCACCACCACTGGGCCCCTTTGAAGAGCATCCCCTCCGTTCCCTTAGCACCCAAAAACGCTCTGGACCACCAGCAAGAGGCGTCTGAAAGCAGCGTGCCTAGCGGTGCACTGAAGGAGGCAGCTGGTAAACCTTCCTTTGACCACCGTTAGCTCAGCCGCCGTCCAAAGCACCAACAAGAGTTCTGTGACAGTTCAAATGAATCCATGGGGAGGAGCAGTAGAATGGAAGCCACAGCAGCAAGTGATGTCACAAAGGCAGCAAAAGCTGGGGTTTTTTTTTTTAATGCTGGGAGGAAAGCAGAGAATCACAGAATAACAGAATTGGAAGGGATCTTGGAGGCCTTCTAATCCAACCCCCTGCTCAAGCAGGAGACCCTATACAATTCCAGACAAATGGCTGCCTAGTCCCTTCTTAAAAGCCTCCTGTGATGGAGAACCCACAACTTCTGAAGGCAAGACGTTCTACTGGTTAATTGTTCTCACTGTTAGGAAATTTCTCCTTGGTTCTGGGTTGCTTCTCTCCTTGATTAGTTTTCATCCATTGTTTTTTGTCTTCACTTTTGGTGCTTTGGAAAATAGGTTGAGCCCATCTTCTTTGTGGCAGCTCCTCAAATACTGGAACACTGCTATCATGTCACCCCTTGTCCTTCTTTTCTCTAGACATATCCAATTCCTGAAACCATTCTTCATATGTTTTAGCCTCCAGGCCCCTAATAAATGGTTGTCCAATCTCTTCTTAAAAACCTCCAGTGTTGGAGCACCTACAACTTCTGGAGGCTAGTCAAAGCTTGTAGTTATTGGCCAAACTACTCTGACTGGATCAGGTTCACTATGCCTCAACAGGTTAAGACTGCATTACTGTTGCTATAAGACTTCTCATTGAAGAAAGGAAACGACAGACGACATCTGCCAGGAGGAAAAGAGGGCATGGTGTGTTGGAGAATCGGAACGACAGGGAAATCATTGGAAAAGCAAAAAGCAAAGAGACTTTTAAAAGGAAGAAATTTGGAAGATATATGAAGACAAAACTGTTAAACTAAAAAAGGAGGAAGAAATTTGGAAAGAAGATAAAAACTTTAGAACTTTAAAATTTGGGAATTCAGGAAAAAATAACTTTTGGGGAAGAAAAGAATTTGGATTAAAATGTGAAAGTACCTGTTGGGATATATGTGTGTTATGTGTATTAGGCAGATGCAATGGATAAGGAGAATATTAAATTACAAAGTTGAAAATAATTCAGAAATATTTATAAAATGATATAAATGTATGACTAGTAAAAATGAATTTAAGGAAAG
>JANHFT010009881.1:102005-123464 GCA_032467955.1 Pseudoxenodon macrops | reverse complement strand
ATGAAAAGAAGGACTAGGGGAGACATGGTAGCAGTGTTCCAATATCTCAGGGGATGCCACAAAGAAGAGGGAGTCAAGCGATTCTCCAGGGCACCTGAGGGTAGGACAAGAAGCAATGGAAACTAATCAAGGAGAGAAGCAACTCAGAACTAAGGAGAAATTTCCTGACAGTTAGAACAATTAAACAGTGGAACAATTTGCCTGCAGAAGTTGTGAATGCTCCAACACTGGAGGTTTTTAAGAAGATGTTAGATAACCATTTATCTGAAGTGGTGTAGGGTTTCCTGTCTAAGCAGAGGGTTGGACTAGAAGACCTCCAATGTTCCTTCCAACTTTGTTATTCTATTCCATTCTATTTTTCATACTTACAACTATTGCTGCATTGCCATGGTCACATCATTAAAATTTGGATGTTTAGCCATTTGTTCATATTCATTACGATTGCGGTGTCCCAGAGTCATGTGATCACCTTCTGACAAGCAAAGTCAATAGGGAAGCCAGATTTACTTAACAATTGTGTTACTAACTTAACAACTGCAGCAATGATTCACTTCACAACTGGGACAAGAGAAGTCCTATAATATGGGGCAAAGCAACTGTCTTGCTTAGCAATGGAAATGGGCTCAATTGTGATCATAAGGCAAGGACAATGTGTATTCTGGCTCTTCCATCATAGAGAACCTACATACCTGTTGACTAGAAATGAATCGTACTGGAGGAGGCAATGCAATGAGCCAGAATTTGGAACCCGTTTTCTTTAGTGATGTTAAGGCATCATTAGCTCTTGAAGCACATTAAAGCTTCCGAGAATTGCCTCAGTCTCAGCCACCTCTGATATACGTGAACTAGTAGGAGAGATTCAATCTAGAAGTAAGGAGAAATTTTCTGATAGTGAGAACAATCAACCAATGGAACAGAAGTTGCCTTCGGACGTTGTGGAAGCTTCATCACTGGAGGCTTTCAAGAAGAGATTGGACAACCATTTGTCAGAAAGGGTGTAGGGTCTCCTGCTTGAGCAACAGGTTGGACTAGATGACCTACAAGGTCCCTTCCAACTCTGTTAACCTGTAATCTAGTATGCCCTGTAGCAGACCTGAGCATTTTATAGTCTGCAGGTCTCAAGTAGACCTTTAACTGTCCCTGTCCAGCTTGCAGTGACAGGGGACAGCAGCCCTTCCACAACAGTCCCAGTTTCTCGTGTTGACCTCCTTGGAAAAATTAACCGCTCATCCCAGCTTTGGAAAAACAGCATTTATAAGATGGAGTGACAGAATGAATCTGTATTTTGTAGGCAAAAAGTCATCTGCAAATAAATTGATTGACAATGCACTAGAAGCAATTGCTTGAAATAATGGGTGCACCACTATGTTCCCCCAAGAGCTTAGCTAAATCAATTAAAGACTTAGCACCTGAAGAATGGCTCAGAGTATTATGACAATCCAATCCAGCTCATTGGACTAGTTTATAGATCAGTGTATTGTGCAAGCTCACAAAATAAGTTAATTCAGGAACCAGGTTAAGCCTGTGATAATCTCGCATCAAATCCAGCCTTTATGAATTCCACAAAGGACCTTTCTATACGATCCTCCAGAAAAGAAAAGAAAAAAGCCTCTTAAATCTACAAAAATGCCTTTTTTCATTTCTCCAATCATGTCAGTGGGGAGATGGGAGTTTTGTAACCTGCTTACATTCCTCATCCTCCCCTTCATCTGGAACATATAATGAATGTATTTGGGGACGTAGTCACCTTTTCAGGAAAGAACAAAGTTTCCTTTCTTTTTTTCCTCTCTTTTTCCCCCCCACGTTCGTTTCGGTTAGCTATTGAACTGTTTAATTGCTGTTGCTAAATAAAGACCATACATCCAACATCTGCTGTAATTAAAAAGATTTGTGCACAAAGGTTAACAAACTGGAGCATCATAATATTGTCTAATTAGAAGAGGGGGAAAAATATTCACCATCACCTTTAAAAGAGGAGACACAGAGGGATAAGAGGAAAAGCTGAGAAAGAATGAGCATTAATAGTGTTTTGGATGCTCACTTTGGAGGGTCTCTCCATTCACTGCCCTTCCGGCAAACCCTCTTAGACGATGCTTCATAAATCTCATGTTCCTAAAGATTCCCATACCTGTCTAAACCTCAGCCAAGGCGGCTTTGTTGATACCTTCCTTAAGCAACACCATCAATTAAAAGTGTGTCTTAACATCTATTTGTAATTCCTGAGTTTATGTAGCAAGGCTATCAATTCTTGACAATTGCATTTTAATCCTGTATTCCTTTTGGAGCTAAGTAAATTGTTGTCAGTATAAACACTAATCCCAGTTCTCCTAAAGCTGAGAACCTCAGATGTAAAGATGTAAAAACCTGCCTTCCATTGAGGATCTGTACACTGCACGAGTCAAAAAGAGGGCTGTGAATATATTTACAGACCCCTCGCATCCTGGACTTAAATGGGTTCTACCCTCAAAACGACGCTATAGAGCACTGCACACCAAGACAGCTAGACACAAGGACAGTTTTTCCCCGAACGCCATCACTCTGCTAAACAAATAATTCCCTCAACACTGTCAAACTATTTACTAAGACTGCATTACTATTACTATTAGTCTTCTCATCGTTCCTATCACCATCTCCTCCCAGTTATGACTGAAGGACTGTAACTTATTGCTTGTATCCTATGACTTTTATTGATATTGTTTCCTGATTATTTATTGGTACCCTATGACTAACATTACGGGTTGTACCTTATGATTCTTGACAAATGTATCTTGTCCTTTTATGCACCAAAGACAAATTCCTCATGTGTCCAATCACACTTGGCCAATAAAGAATTCTATTCTATTCTATTCTAAGTGGCAAGGAAGTAGATACAGATGAGTGAGTGAAAGAGACACATGTGAATCCTCTCCTTCTTTTCTCAACCCATCACAGAAAGCAGGCTGTGAGGTGAAGAGATCAGACTCCAGAATGCTGTGCAAAATAATACTTTTGGCTTCAGGAGGACAGCAGCAGAACCTGACTTTTTAAGGAAGCTTTGGGAAGGTATCTTTAATATATTGGGAGCCTAAATTCTGTGTTATGTTTGCATATGCATTTGTCTCTGGTCTGTCTGTCTGTCTGTCTCTTTCTCTATCATCTCTTTACCATCTCTTTGTTCCTGTTAAAAGAAAGGGATGTAAACTGTTCAAAGGCCCCCTGGAAAGGAGTGGCATATAAAGTCTAATAAATAAATTTTAAAAGAAGCAAATTTATTTCTTTTCTGTCAGTTCCTCATAAGCCAGGGAGACAATCAGAGCATAACTTTCCTGTGCTTGTTAAGAAATGTGATTTAATCCTTTCTCTCCTACATGTTTTCTAGTTAGAAAAGCTCCTTCTTGGCTCCCTTCCCACTGTTAAAAAAGAAAAAGAAATTATGGGATATTTTTCTGAGCAGAGACATGCAGTTGGAGAGGACAGAACTTTTTGTGGAACAAATGCTAGAAAGGGAAGTAATTAAGCAATCCTCTCTACTTTCCCCTCTCCTCAGGTTATTTTTCCATCTAGGCAGGCAGGTTTGCCAAGCATGAATTCTGGGACCTAGTAAATCAATTAATAAAATTCCTAAGAGAAGGAACATTCTAAAGGACTGCCTTTGGAAAGACAAATAATGGCAAAGCCAGGTAATTTCTCTTGGAAGGGCATTTCATGATTCTGGGTCTATGTGAGAGAAGATTTGGCTTCTTGAGAAAGTTTATTTAACTTAGGTGCATCATCAGATCATGACATATTTAGGGTAGCCCATAATGGACTAGCCCTGATGCCATTTTTTGCCGGTGACACGCCCTGGATGGTATGTGGTCCACTCTGGAAGGAGACACCCTTCTCAGCTGTTTCGATGGGGATAGGATCCTCAATGAACAAATGGTCACTGTTTTCCCCTACTAGATACCGATCAAAAAGGGCAGCTTGGAGAGATCCCTCCTGTCCTTGGGAAAAGAAGTAGATTAGAAACTCCTCTTGCTTATAATCATCTGAAAGTGTCTCCCAAACACTGAGATGATGCATTATCCATTCATTCTTAAGGTGGCACATCATAATCACCCATTATGGGGAGGAATTCCCATCTCTATCCTGCCGCCATGCAACGGGAAGCAGCAATAACCTTGAGGAACAGGAAGAAGATCTACATCCAGGACCACAGAGGAAAGAAATGTGAGTCCAAAGCAAAATTGTAACTTGAGAAAAAGTTTCAATCTTGGCTCTCCCTACTTTCATGAAAAATAAAGGAAGGGTGTGGGGGGAGCATACTCAGATCCACAAGTTTCTGTTACTGTAATCTTGTAATAAAAGTTGTTTTAGCAGTCATAACTTTGGCTTCCTAGTCTGTCATTCTGTGTCATCTGTTCTGAGTCACTGTTGACTAGTGCACCATTTACTGCATCGGTTTCCACTTTGGGCTCTCCAGTTATCTCCTGTCAATAGTCACCAGCCCAGAAGATCCAAGGCAGCAGAAATGGGTGATTCTTGTTTCCACCTTCTTCCTGTCTCCTTTGCCTATACTACTTGGGCATTTCCAAAGTTAAAATAATGTAAAAGAAGGGAAGAAGCAGACCCAGGTAGAAAGGGGCAGACCCGGTCATGATTGAAACTAGCTTGGATCTGTGGATCATGTAGAACCAGCAAACTGAAACTGAGGAGTTCTTGGGCAAAGAGATTCTTACAAGTAGTCCTTGTTTAATGACTGTGTTCTACTTTTTGCAGTTATGATGATGATGATGAAAAAGTAACTTTGTGACCAATCCTCATACTTATGATCTTCACAGGCCCATAAATCAGGGGAAAGTTGAAGTAAGATTATAAGCACTGTTGTGGTGACTGCTTCCTTAATGACCAAATTCTCAGTTCCAATGGTGGTCATTGAATGAGGACTATCTATACTTCAAGAAATGGTGGATTGAAATTAACAATAAGAGGGAAAGCATTATCCTCATTATTTTCGTGGACACTGTAGTGTGGGAAGGTGCAAGCCAACCACTTCCTCCTTCACGGATAAAAGAGGGGAGGTGTCTTATCTTCTCCTCACTTACTGGAAGCCTAGGGAGAAGTGGGTGTCAAAAGCAGAAAGGATAGGAAGAAAAATTGAATATGGAAGGAAACAAAATGTAAGGCATTGCTGAGAAAAGCTGGCCAATGAGCAGAGAAGCAGGTCCATCTAGCTGAGGGGTGTCAAACTCGATTTCATTGAGGGCCGCATTAGGGTTTCATTTGACCTCGGGATGTGTGTGTGTGTGGCTAGGGTGGGCATGGCCAGCTCGATGGCACTCCTGTCAGGGGCTCCGATAATGGCCCAAGCCCTCTGCCAGTGAAAACAGGTTCCCAAACTCCATTTTTGGCTGTCACAGCCTCCTGCAATCCTCTGCCAGCGGCAAAGGGTTGAAGGAGGCCGTGGCAGCCAAAAATGGAGCTCGGGAGCCCGTTTTCACTGGCAGAAGCACCACGGGCTGGTCCCTCGCTGTTTCCAGGGTGGCCCTGCAGGCCAGATCTAGGTACCCCACAGGCCAGATGCGGCCCCCATGCCTTGAGTTTGACTGATGTAGCCTAACATTCACCAAGAACATCACACTTGTTAGGATCCCTTTACTTTATCTTCAAACTAAAGTGTGATAAAGCATAATAGATATTTAATATTGACCGAATCCATTAAGGAAGCTGGAATAAGGGAAAGATTCTACTTTAAGATCAGGAGAGCCAATAATACCTTCATGATTCATGAGCTGCTAGGGTGAAGGCAAGGGTGCTGTCATAGGGACAAGGGAATTTGTGCTGTCACAGGAAAAGTGTGCTGGGGTCAAATGTAAGTAGACACCAAGCTTAGTATCCTTTTCTAAAAGCCTTGCAGTTGTGGTCCACGTCAGCTGCTGATCTCTGAAACTCCTTACTCCTTGTACAGGCTCTGAGTCCTCTCTTTTCCTGCAAGGCATCAATGGTTATTTGTTAATCAGTCACAGCTGACTGTGTCCTAGGTGGGTTGCACATCTCCACCTCCTCTCTCTTCCATTTCCAATATGCCGATGCTTTCCTGAACTGACCACAAGCAGGATTTATCACTTTGTGAAGGAAGCTGTGGCTCTCTAAATGATGCCAAATCTTGATTCATAGCAGCTCCAGCCAGCATGGCCAATGATGATGGATGCTGAGAGTTGTTCAAGAACATCTAAAAGGTCAAAGTAGCCCCATATCTGTCTCTATGTGCGTAATAAGACTCTCCCATAGATGCCAACTATGCATTGGCTAGAAACGAGATGGGTGGGCTAATAAGGACATCAGCAGATGGAGGGCAAAGCTTTCCATATATAATTCAGAAAGCTTCTTCCTGGGAGTTGTCCTCATGCATTCCAAGGACCAGAACTATGGCTTTAGTAGAGCCACTACTGGCTCACACTTAAGGAGATATTCAGGTCTCAGACTGTTTAAAACCCTTAGATTGTCTGGGACCAGAACACCTTTTTCAAAATGAATGAGGATGTAATTGCAAACTATCCCCTGAACTGGATCCAAACACCAATGGACTCCATATGAGACCTGTGCTTGTTGAAACATTTTAACAAGACTCTTGAGGCAGGGATGGTTTGCAGGGGTTCAAAAGAACCTTTAGCTAAGATTCTATCTTGTTCAAAGAACCCCCAAATCCCACTCCTGGCTGTCCCTATCTACCCCACCCCACACCTCCCAAAAGTCTCCACACGGCCCGTTTTGGATGCAGGTCAGTACAGGGCGCAGGCGGAGGCTCAGGTAGGGTAAAAAATGGGCCTACCGGAGGTTCAGAAAGGCCAGAAAACGGCCTGTTTCAAGCCTCCAAAGGTCCTCCAGAGCCTGGGGAGGCCATTTTTGCCCTCCTGGAGGTTCGATAAAAGCCTCTGGAGATCGGGGAGGGCAAAAACGCCCCCCCACCATGGTGCAGGAGGCCAACTAGCCCACCCCCACCCATCAACCAGGCAGAGAACCCCTTGCTAAATTTTTTGAAGCCCACCCTGGTCTTTAGGTCATCCACACCTAGAAGTCAGCATTTTCTGCCAGGGGAAGATTCTAAATTGTTGCTTAAAGTCAGCACTTATTCAGACAATAGAAAAAGCCACAAGCAATAACGAGGTTCTTTTTCTATCCTAAATAGGGCAGGAAGAACCTGGCACAGACCATTTAGAAAGGAGGTGGGGGGAAACCGAATTGTATAAGAGGGACCAGGAGAACTTCAGGCCAAAGTGATGCTATTCTTCCACATTCCAAATATGGCAGCTGGATCTTGGGAGCATAAGCAAGATTACCCGGATAAACTTTAGAGATAACATTCTTGGTGTAAGCATGGAGACATAAAGCTGTCTTGATATTTTCAGCATACATGCTGCCTCTGTGTTTTACAGAAAGGATGAGGTGTTGAGAAAAGAAATTTTTTGTGTATTCCAACACTCATGGAGTAACCAAACATCATACTAAGAATGTAAGCTTACAGTGGCATTCAAATCTGTCAAACTCCAGCTTTAAAAACAAAAAAGACATTTTTTTTCTAATCTGCCTGGCTTTTTTTTACAGCAGTTCCATTTTTGCTTCTCCCTCCCCATCTGTTATCAGCTGTATTTCTGAGAGTGGGAGGGAAATGAGAGAAAGATTAGCTCCAGTTTTGTTTGATGTCCATGGTTAAAGTGGCGACTAGAATAATTCATTCTGATTATTCATCTTTTTTGTGGAAGCCAGGAAAATCTATTATTTTAGGCAGATGTTCTCAGTGGTTCAAAAAGAGGCAGCGATTGAATTAAAGATATGATGTTTTAATGAGCATCTCTATTTTTTTCAGTTCCACAGAAGCCTGGAAAAAGAAGTGCTTGCTTTAACAAATAGCAAGGAAGCAACATCCCCCTACAAAGTCTTATCACTTTGTTCTACACCATTTTCAAAGTGTACACAACTCTCCTCTTTGGACTTGCAAGATATTTCTGCTCATTTGTAAAAATTTGAGTTAAAGAATTCTGAGATGAGCCCAATAGTTTTTTTGGTGGGAGAGGGCTTCCAAACCAGACCACTGATGACAAAATGTGCACATTATGGCAATCCAAAACTCTTAATAGCTAATATAATTGGAGAAGCACCAGGATAATACAATCACAATGTCTCGTCTAACTTTGCAGTCCCAAAGATATATTGCAATTCAAGCTCAATGTTAAGCAGTTGTCCATCTGCATTTAGCAAATTAAAGAAGTCTAACCTGGAAGCTACAGAATATGGGTAATTGAGGTCAAGCTTAACTACTTCAGTTAGCAGGGATCAGTAGAGAATTTTAGGTACCAAAATATACCCAAGAACTTAACTTGGCATGTTTTGAGAATGAAGATACTAGCTTACTTATCTCACTAAAATATACTGAGAATTGCTAGTTTTACCTTTTAGTATGTGGGGATTATCTGCCTGACATGCTTTTCTTCAAACAGTTTGATCCTGACCACCATCCCATCTACATTTTCCCATCCTCCTTTTTTCCATGTTTCTCTTCCTCCTATGCCTTTATTGTTGCTGTTGCTTGAGTACTGTTACATTTATGGAGACATCTGGTTTATCTTCTGTGGTAATTCTTTTTGGCAGAACCTGATCATGGTTGGCTTCATGATCTTCTCCAATCTCCTCTCCCAATCTTTTTCTTCAGGGAGGAAAAAAATGAGATAACTGAAAAGTATCTCAGCCTTTTATTACACCAGTAGGAAATGCTTGATGATGTGCGTCATGGAGTTCACATATGTGTCACATAAGAGCAGGGGGACAAACTTTGCATACCTGCCATTCAGTGCTGGGCATTTCCAGATAAGATAATTTCCTTTTAAGTGGCTTTGGAATGCTATTTCAATTACTGTGAACCAGACATTTATAGGGGGCTAATACACAGTGTCTGAACCAAACAATGTACTGTATAATAGGGTACTTGTCTTAAAAGGTATGTGTTAGCACATTTGCTAAAGGTACAGCAGGTGATTTTGAATCTAGAGAAAATACTTTGAGGATTAGAGAATCTATGTTGTCTGCCCAAATTCTCAATTCACTACCTGCCCTTCATCTGAACCCTCAAGAAATCTTGCATTGCAATGAAGTGATACACAATACAGTATGTAACATTGGCCTAGATAGATAGACCTGGAAGAAGACACCACTTTGTAGGCAGAATTCACATACCATGCATGCTATGTGAGTTTTGTTAACCATGGTTTGTTGGATTAGTCACATTTGCTAGAAATAGTCCCTTGATGGCCATTATGGCATGAAATGAGATGCTACACATAACTAATCTTACCACAATTATAGTTTTAATAAAACTTGAACTGGGGAAATGGACAATTTTTAATAAAATCCACCATCGACCTTGAATAGAGCAGAAATGTACATTTAAAAAGGAAATGCAAAACTGATACAATTTGTGCACACTTGAATTCCCTTTATAAACATCCTTGCTGGAACCCAAACCATATGAAAAACACTGGAAAGGGCAAATTTTGCTTAGTGAAGAGGAGAGAGGATGAAAGCTTGTCAGAAAGCTGCCTTCAGATGCAGACCATGGAGCAAATTTGTAATGCATTAGGTCAGGCAGGTAGCTCCACGCTGGGGATGATGGGATCCTGTAGCTGAAGAAGATTTACCAGATTACACTCCTCCATCTAGCCCAGTCTGTTCTACTTTTTTGGATTTTACTTTTAGTCTCTAAGCAGGTGAAGTCAAAGAAGAAAAACACAGCAGCTTCTGCAGACAAAAAGGCTCTGCCACCCTTTGTTAAGATCACATTAAGCTTTTAGCTTTAGCTTAGCATGTCTGAATTCAGCCACAACAAATCATGGCTTATCAGACAAACCATGGTTCAGTAAACCACAATTTAATGTAATGTGCAAATCTAGTCAATATTGGCAGTGTAAGTTCTTATTATGCAAACCATTTTTTTAAAAGGCTCATTAAGAATTAGGCTGCCTCTGGTGCAGACTTTTTCATTTTAGTTGTCCTACTCTTTCCAGACCTTTTAGACAAAGGTAGATCCTTAAGTAGCCAAAACAGTAGCCAAAATCTGCACTTAAATAAATAGGTTTCAGGAGTGGAGCACCAAATTTTGCAAAAAAAGAAAAGAAATCTTTAAAGGTTATATTAAAGTCAATGTATATCTTCTGAAAAATGGTAGTCTGGGTTGAGAATGTTTAATAGCAGTGTCAGTACTGATCAAGGAGAGGTATAATAACATCTCTTTTATGTATTTTATGTATAAAGACTGGCTTAATACCATAAGGCTTATACAAAACATCCATCATGAAGGACATTTTTGCATTTATTCCAACTCCACAACTGAAAAATCATATTTTACTTCACTGTGCAGCCTGCTTTGAAACTACTTGCAGACTTCTCCACTGAAATTTCCAGGGCTGTAGTAAAGTTTTGCTCAATTGCAATTGCAGTTAGTAGATTCCAGGTTTGCTGTTAAGAGTGCCAACCTTCTATATCCTTTCTCTTTATTTCTATTCTATTTTTATAGAGGATTGCTAGAAACTCATCACTACTCTCTTTCTGTAAACAGCTTATTCTTCTGGACTGTTGTACTGGGTCTTTGGCTCTAAATTCATCAAACAAGTAAAGGGATAAGCAATGACAGTGGGATGCTAGAAAGGATTAGAGTATCCTGAAAGAGGGCATATAGCTGGCTAGAAGACCGAATACAAGAACATCCAGACTGCAGAAGTTTAAGGCAACTTCAGCCACCACCTGCTGCTGCACATAACAGACAGACACACATTTTATCTCCCACTCAATGACCAACATTTGCCCATCCAGAAAAAGGGGCAAAATGCAAGGAGTCTGTTGGCTACTAGGCTACTAGGTTTCTCAAAGGCAGCAACTGCCTTTGAGAAATGCCATAGTCGCTTGTGGTGAACAGAAGTTGCCAGAGAAACTTGGATTTTCTTCTTCCCTATCTGGTTTGGCAGTAAAGGAAGATGGAAAAGCAGCCAAGGCTGACAGCTGTGGTAGGTCACTTCTCCATCTCCCCACAGTGGGGTGGAGGAACAGTGCAATTAGTTATCTGTATCTAAGGCAAAGATGTGGCAAGCTATTCTTCCTTTCAGAAAGATACAGATCCCAAACAGTCCCGTGGGACACTCTGTTATGAACCAGTCCTTCCCAACCTGCTACCTCCAAAGCTGCTAGAGAATTTGCTGAGAATTTCACAAGCTATCTCTGGAGAAGGCTGTTCACCCAAATTAGCAGGGGGAGGAGTGTTTCCTAGAAGGGGGTATGAGAAAGGTAAAGGTTGATGGCACACTGCCTTCTATATCCCAGGCTATTGGAGGTTTTGCCTTTGGAAAGAAAAGGGGATGTTGGGAGTCCAGTGTATGAATTGTATACTAAGACTTGATCTATCTTGACATTTATCACTTGGTAGGAGGTTTACAGCTGATAGTAATAAAATAAATACAAATAAAATATATTCTTCCCTTCCTCTTCTGATAAGGTTTTCCTTTCAAGATTCAGCCTGTTAAGTGAATGGGTTGTTTTTAAAGGACAGAGTCACTGGCAATGCAGCCCAACTGTAACAAGAACTTTACATACTGTACATCTGGAGGGTAGCAGTTGGAGAAGGTGACAACCTTTATGTCTGCCGCCATCTGCCTCCCCCAACCCATTCCAGTCATTCCCCCAACTTGTAGGAGAAGAGAAGGCAGAGCTGGGGGTCGGAGTTAAGTGCTTCATCAGCTTAGAGTCATTACATTCCCACAAATGCTCTAAGTCCAAGCCCTCTTGAATTCCATTGACCCTTACCTGGTGTCAATTTAGTACTAAACTTCAGTTGACTAGATTCTTGTGTATTGGCTTGAGCAATAAATCTTCTGAATTGCAATTCCCGATCCTTTGCGCCTGGCACAACTCTCCCTTATGTCAACTTTCATGTCTGCTGCCATCTGCCTCTCTCAACCCACTCCAGTTGTTCCCCCAACTCTCCCTTACCCATCTGCTCTCATAATCCACCAAAATGTTCACCACCCAAGTGGAGCCGAATTGATCTTTCTATTGGATACGGTGCTTAGCCAAACTCCAACATTTAAATAAAAAAACAAATGTCAATGCAAGGCATAAGAAAAGACAAGTGTGTCTTCCTTTAACATTCCCCACACATCAGAAATAGTGCCTGACAAGAGCAACCTTCAAGCTAGAGCAATGTGGTGCTCCTAGGTTTTATGGCTAGGATGTTTGGATTCTGAATTATTGGGATATTTTTCCTGCAGAAGCCACAAAGAGGGATGGCCATTTCTGGTGATGAGCTTCTTAACTCCTCAGTATTTCACCTGGAAAAGGAGAAACTAAAAAATGAGCTCCTGCTCAGTGTCTGAAAGCTATCAGTCCATTTCTGAAAAGGAAATCAAATAGAGTTTGCAGCTGCAACAGAGACACAGTAACAAAAGCTACTATATTGTAGTGGGTTAGATTATCCTTCTAAGACAGCATCTTCGGCACTGACTGTTAATGGTCAAAAGGAAAGATTTCCTAGTGTTGTCATAACTCTGATATAAAAATAAATCAAAAACCTGACTGCACAGCAGCAAAGAGTTGGGGTTTCTGCCTCTCTTTTCAGCTTCTGGTAGGCATCTGGGATTCTGCAGCCCAGTTCTGATAACCTTAGCATGTCCTATGCCCTGTCACTTGATTCTGGCTCCAGCATACAAGATATGTTTTGCACCTGAGTTATAACCAGCTCTGTTTACAGTCCAGTAACTGAAATAGCTACTGCAGGATTCATTGGTTATTACTAAGGTAGTTGCAAATCCTCTTCTGAACACACTTATTAGAGAGCAAGTCTCAGTGAAAATAGTTAAGACTTTGCTTCCAAAGCAAACAAGTAAAGGATTCTGATAGGAAATATTTTCACAACTCTTCCAGTTTCTTTGTAGCACATTAGAGGAGAAGAAATGTAGACCCTTCCAGAAAACAAATTTGGACTCTTCCTGTCCCCCACCCCCAATCAGATGCCATTCGCTCTCTAGTTAGGTCTCTTTCCATCCCCACTACAATTCCCAACACCTACTCTTCCAGCTGGGGACACAAAGTAATCTGGGTGCCTTGGAGCTGGGTTTCCCCCAGGGGACGCTGTGTACAACTGTGCCCATTGCTGGGCATATACAAATGCTTTGTTTCCTCGGTCCTGTTACTGGAGCCACTGCTAGTACTACCAGTGGCCAAGTCCTCCTCTTCTTCCTCCTCCTCTTCCTCCTCTCTGGAAACTGTAGCAATGGACTTGCTCTCCCCGGAGCTGAAGGCACAGAGGCATCTCTGCAGGTCCTTGGAGAAAGCATGAAGCTGGGAATCAGATCTCCTTGGGCAACACAAGAGTTTTTTGAAGGCACATCTGAAGTCAGGACTGCGGCAGTAGATGATGGGGTTGAAAGCTGAGTTGACATAGCCCAGCCAGTTGAAGAAGCGGAAAAGTGGGTCAGGGACGAAGGATCTTGCAAAGACCTTGATGATGTTGGCCACAAAGAAGGGCAGCCAACAGAGAGTGAAGACACCAATGATGATGCCCAAAGTCTTCAGGGCTTTGTGCTCTTTGATGGCAAGCAGGAGACGGGAGGGCCTCCTACGGCGGAAGCCTTTGGATGCATCCTGAAGGAACCTCCCCTTGTCCTTTTCAATGACATGAAGTTGCCTGGTAGCAATGGCAAAGACCCGGGCATAGACAAAAATCATGACCAACAGAGGCACGTAGAAAGAGATGATAGAAGACAAGATGGCATAGGGCATGTTGGTGACAAAGTCACAGCATAGAGGGTCCTTGTAACAGCGCAAGGCTTCCACGTCTGCCCCATCCCGCCACCAGTGGTTCATGATGGGCAAAAAGGAGATGAAGGCAGCCACGGCCCACACCAGGCAGACCACTCCCCGTGCTCGGCTCTTGGTCATCAGCATCTCATACTTCAGAGGGGCTGTGATAGCCAAGTATCGGTCCACTGCAATGGCACATAGGGTCTCGATGCTGGCCGTCACACACAGCACATCCAGCGAGGTCCACAGCTCACAGACAGTAGTGCCATACAACCAGTGGCCGCTCAGAACCAGGGTGGCCCCTGGAGGCACCACCAAAAGCCCCATGATGAGGTCAGCGCAGGCTAGAGAAGTGATGAAGATGTTGGTCATGGTCTGCAGGCGGGGGGTCTTAGCAATGGCCACCACCACCAGCAGATTGCCGGCCACCGTCACCAGCACGGCCAGGCTGAGGGCAGCTCCGAGCGCCCCCTGCCGGCTGAGGCTGCTTTCCGTCCCAGAGCAATTGGTGCCGTTGCCCCCCAAAGCCGCTTGCTCCGCCGCCCCCGGCCACGTCCCGTTGGGGGGCCACGGGGGAGCCATGGCCGAGAGGGCAGGCGGGGAGGGGAACGAACCTGTCTTGCCGCCCTCGGGACGCCTGGAGTCCGTCGAAGCAGCTCTCGGCGGGAATCGCGGCCGGAGTGCGCTCTCCAGGCTCACGGGACCCCCGGCCGCCGCTGAAGGCTCCGCAGCCCAGCCCGCAGTCGGGGGAGAGTGAAGGCGCCTCGGAGGGGCCGCACCGCCCTCCCCTCGGTGGGCCCTGCTCAGAGGAGGAGTTCTTAAAGGCGTAGGACCCAGAGGCGGGACGCGGGCATTGGTCTCTGACTCGCCCGGGCCTCCGTCCGCCCCTCCGCAGCAGGATAGCCGCTCGCTCTGCCGCCTTGCAAGAGCTTCTGACTTGCTTCCGGCAAAGCCTCTTTCATCCTCGGCGAAAATCGACCCGTCTCGTGTCGTTTCGTCCCGACTCTCCCAATCTGGGGACCTCTTCTTCCTCCCCCCTTCCCTTCCCTTGGCATTAAAGGTCGAGGCTCCCTCTCTGGAGCAAGTAAAGCTGGCAGGTCCAATGGCAGAATTCAGTTACGCCTCGCTTTAGCCTCCCCAGCCCACCTGAAGCCACGCGCCGTCCAAAGCAACGCCACTGGCGGCGACCGTCCTGGGTTCCTAGGCTTCCTGACACCTTTCCAAGGTCCGGGAGCGGCTGGAGGCAGAGCGGCAGCATCCACACCGCCTTTTTGCAACCGAGCTCCGCCGCTCAGCAACACCGTCTTCCCCAGCCCTGAAAATTAGTTTTTTTCCTTCTGGCTCTCTTCGGCGCTCCCTTATCGCACCAAGGGCCAGACGGGCTGGGGATGAAGGCGGAAGGGCTGTAGCTTGGCCGCCCTCGCGGTCTCTCCTCCGCTCCCTTTTGGCGTGGTAGCCCAACACATTTAGGGTTGGCTGTGGGGAGCAGGGCATTGACTGGGGGGGGGGGGTCCGTAGCAGGGCCATCTACCGTTTGCCCTTCATGAGTCTCGTAAAGCGGGAGGTGCGGTTACATTAAGGGCTGCGGTGTAAACAGGTCGTCCACGCAGAACTTCCGACTTCAAGCCCATCGGCTTCCCCAGCTCAAGTTACCGCACTAGGGGAAACATTTGGCCGGCTAGGTGTCGCCTCTAATTCCACGCAATCGCTCCCCTTCTACTCCCCCCCCAGATCAATTGCCCTTTTTCTGTCTCTCTCCCTCTCCCCACCCTCTGACAACATCGGAAGTTTCAGTACGTGGGAAGATTCCACCGAAAATGCAACGAACTTCCACCTGGGTCACCTATCCGTGACCAAGAGAAGACGGAAGTGGGGGGGATTCCTCTGTCTGGCTCTTTTTGGTCGCCCCGCAATGTCTCCCCTGGCTACTGAATGATGGCATTGGCTGACTTGGCTCAATGCTCGAAGCGTAATCGCGCAGTACTAACTGATCCCGAGTTTGCGCCCTACGCTGAGACGCAGAAATGTTATGCGAGTTCAGCCTCTACTGCAGATTGAACTGACAAACTGTTTTTCTCCCAAATCCACGCGCAAAACCCAAGCAATCGGGGGAATGACTGAGTCCACTACAGCAGTGGGTGGTGAAAACACCCTCGTGACAGCTTTGCCCTGTTCTCCCCCCCCCCTTTTCTCTTAGGGAGAGTCACAGCGCAGTCCCAAAGTAACACAATCAAACTTACGGTCACGTCCTAATGCAGCAGTTGAATGCAGGTTAGTCCCTAGTCTCTACAACACAACTGGAAAAAAGACCTTTCGTGTTTGGCAGCTGCAGGTTTCTCCCCACCACCCCAACCTCCCCTTAAACCTGATGTTAAGGTTGGGGACCCAATGTCAGTCAGTAGTCACATCTGGCTGAGAAGAAGAGAACCTAACCTTTTCTCCCCTCCATAGATGCACACAACTGTCCCAACACAGATTCTTTCATCTCCTCACCACATTTTGTTTTAAAGTGAGGAACAAGGAACCTGATCTCAACTGGGATTAGGATGGCAGAGGACCATCTCCATGTTGGCTCCACACTTTCAAACTGATGCTCAACCTGGCATGGTCCTGATAGGTCAGGAATGGAAATGCCAAACATTCTTTCCCAGCAAAAAATTCTGGGAGCTCTGGTCCTCTCAAACTAGAAGGATCCAACCTGCTCTAGAGGGGTTGGTGGCAAAGCAGTGATACCTTCAAATTAATGTCTAGCATGGTCTCTGCCTGCTGACTATAGACCAGTTTTGAGACAGAAACAAAGCTCAGGAAATTGCTAAGATTGCCTATCCTAAAGGAAATCAACCTTCATTGTCCTTTGGAAGGACAGATACTGAAGCTGAAGCTCAAATACTTCGGCCACCAAATGAGAAGAGAAGGACTCCCTGGAAAGGAGAGTCTCATGCTGGGAAAGATTGAAGGCAAAAGGAGAGGATGAGATGGTTAGATAGTGTCACTGATGCAATGAACGTGAGTTTGAGCATGCTGCTGGAGTCAGTGGAGGACAAGAGGGCCCTGAGGTGCTGTGGTCCAAGCGGTGACAAAGAGTCCGGAATGACTTAGCAACTGAACAACAAGAACAACAACTTGATTTCCCTAAATAACTTGGCTCTTGCAAATTAAGATGTTTCAATGGTGGACCCAAGGCTGATGTTTCTTCTGTTTTGTTTCATGCATGATGAGGGTCATGGCAGGAAACATCTAGATTAGTTGGAAAGAATGTCTACAAGTAACATGACTCAACTCCTTTTTACAAGTTTGCTAGGGCTCCTGGACAAGACGGGTTAGAAAAGGAATCATCAAATAAGGACATGAAAATAAAAGGCAGAGGCTTATTCTGAGGGATTCATGCTCTGTTGCAGGATAAGCATTCCAGGCTCTTTAGGGTATCTTTGCAGAACAAATGTTATGTTCTTGGAGAATGCCAGAGCATCAGGAGGCTCCAATGTTTTTGTGACAGCAGTAGCTCATCCCAGCTGAAGGCTAGAAAATATATTTGCAATAAATATATGAATGAATGAATAAGATGCATGTCTACAAGCACAGGAGGAATTGGTCAAACAAAGACGTTGAAATTACTTCTCTTGCAGTCTTTCTCCACCATAACTAAAACTAGGAGCCTTTGTGTCTCTCTAGTTTGAAGAAATTGAGCACAAAGGTTGTAACCAATGCAATGCAATTCAAGACAAACAAACAAACAAACACCTACATGTTTTTCTACCAATTCTCATTAAAGTAATGGAATGTGTGAAATGTCATCACTTTCTCTGTACAGTCATCTCTCCACAGTTGGTAGCTTCTCTGGCATCTTATTCTTTAATTAAACTCTTGAAGTAGATTTCATGGAGAACAGCCTGCCATGGGAAAAATGTAGGTAACCAGGGAGACTTTGGAGTGATGGAAAGATCGGGAAAAGCGGTTGTAGCACCCTCTCTTTCCTCCATCAAATTAGTTCAAAAATACCATGAAGAGAAGTTTGAAAGAAACATTTAAGTATCCTGAGAAAAACAAACCCCTTTTATAGAGAGGCAAAAATCCTGAAAAATTGCCACATAGAACTTGGTACAGCATTAATTGTAATATGGGCTTTTCTGATCCTGATTCATTAATGTATTCTGAGTTATCCTAAAATGAATTTTGCTTGAATTCTGAAATTATATTTTATTGCTCATTATAACACATCATTGCTCTTGGGTACACAGACCTCTTATCACTTAGTTTTGCTTTGATAGGATGTTTTTTTAAGCAAGCACATGGACACACAAAACCTCTGACCATTATAAATGCAATTTCTATCCATTGCTTTCTTTCAATGGACAAGCTTGGTGATCAAACATTTTCTAAATATAGCCATTCGCTTAAAGCTTTTTAGACTCTTCTCATTGCAGTATTATGCATTTGTTCTGTAAAGTCTCATCTGAATGCATGGCAGAGCATATGGGTTTAAATATGGGTGATAATCAGCATTATCAGCAGAATGGGCTTTCTAAACTGCTGGCAAAAGAATGACTTAAGTATTCAAGTGTTATTATTGTTTGAGACCCATTACTTATTTAATGGGTCTATAGTATAAGAGTAACACTTAAGCACAGGCTAGATTCAATGCATTCTTCCCAGATGGGATTTTCCCTATAAATGTTTGCATTCCCTTGTGAGACCAATAACATTTCTCTTTAAAGCTGGAAGCTGGCAAAAGCTCTTTTACTTAAATTCAAATGATTTTTACAAGTTGAACATCTGCAGTCAGAAATATGCAGCCCAGTAAAATTGTTTGACAGATTTTTTTCCTCCCTGCTTTGCTAATTATTTGGAATGCTTCTGTGTTTTAATGGCATTATTTTACCAGAGCTATTGCATTGAAAACATAAATAATAGAGAAACAGGAGATAGCAAATATCTATCTGCCCATCTATTTAGTTATTCTTCATTAGTTGTGGGGATGACTTTGTTGTTAATGAAGACTAGTTTGCTGCAACAACTTTCAACTTCATCTGTATTTTAAAAAAAAAATATTTTGGCCCCAATAATCACCAAGAAATTTTAAATGTCATTATTGCAAAACCAGAATAGTAGTCTAAACCTTTTCAATATTTTCCTTCCTTCCTTCCTTCCTGATCAAAAATTAGGAATAACCAGGCAAAGGAGAGATGAAAATGATGGGCAAGGGAGTCTGAGGTAACATGTTCTAAATTCTTAATAACAATAAAATAAGTTCTAAGAAATGATCTGAAGGCATTGAATTCAAAATCATCATGAAAATGAGCTGAACAAGCAGAAATGTCTTTCACAGGAGGGGGGGAAAGAATTGACTCTGGGAAATTGGAAGGCAGATTTCTGCACAATAATAGCATATTTCTATTTCGATGTATAGTTACCATTTTGCAAACAGCCAATACTACAATACCTTCCAAGCTCTTATATAAACATGATCCATTTATTGTGTCTGATTTTCCCATGATGGAGCATTTCCCCCCTTGAGAAACTGTTTTTGTGTATATGTGTACTTTTCTTTGTATAGGGACAACATGTTCTGTTCTGTTCCAGGCTCATTCTAAAGCCTCTGAATTCCATACTCAGCAGTGCTATGGAAGTAAAGATACTTAAAAAAACCAAAAAGTTTCCTTGATTTTGTGATCCTCTTCATGGAAATAAGAGTTCAATGGGAGTTATTTGCAAGTTAAGCGGGAAACGTAGAATGGTGGCCTTGGTGATAGTCAAAAACTCTGAAATGTCTCTGTTTATAATTGTGAATAAACTGAGAATGCTGTACATATTTTCCCATACTGTCTGTGAACAGAGTCAGCTGACAAAATGAAGACGCCTTGCTTAAGCATCAAAGGAAAAAGAAGGAGAAATGAAATACTGTAAAGATATTTTTTGGAAAATCCATAAGGGTACTTGTGCAGGAAACAGATACCAATTTAATCAAATGCAGGATGAGGATGAGGATGATGATATCCATTCAGATGCATCTGACATTTGGTGATTCTATAGTCCAGGTTTCTGCACATCTTTCCATCTTGCACTACTTCTTTGAGTTTTTCTACCTGACTGGTGTAATTCCTTGATGGTGATCAAATATATACTTAGATGCAATCATATGATTCAAGCAGGTGATGGATCCCTGCAAGGCCATATGGAACAAGGAACCCAAGTCTCTTTTTTTCAACATTTCTTTGAACAATTGTGGGAAACAGGTGTTGAATCGTCTCTCTTCTTCAGTTTATGTCCCAAGAAATATATTCCCTGATTCTGCTGCCTTTCTCCTTTAGTTCCCAGAAATCTGAAAATGAGGTATTTTGTGTATCCCTCAAAACAGGGATTGGCAATAACAAATAGTTGAAGTACTTCCATCCAGACCTATAGAATTTAGCAAATATTTGGACTTGCAAAGAGAACCTATTGATTCCTGGTTCAAGATGTGGACCTTGAAATGTTTTTCTGTGACCAAAACAGTCAGATTGTACTATGGAAACCAAATAGGACAGAATGGGCTGCTGAAATGGCTTTCCCCTATGAGAAAAGTGCTCTTAGTAACATCCAAGAAGTAATTGCATTTAATCACTCTATTTGCAATGTATTTACTGAGAATAAATACAGATCAATAGTGGGCTGCTTGGGCTGCTCGTCACTGGACTTTAATCAGAAAGAGAGAAGGGAGGGAGGGAGGAAAGGTTAGAGAAGTTGAATATAGGGGAGATAGGCAGAACAAGGAAAGGAAGGACTGAGAAGAAAGAAGAAGAAAGAAAGGAAGGCAGTAAGGCTGCATAAAGAAAACAGATCTATAGAATACATATCAATATACAACTCTCCAAGGCTCTCCTCACTTTCCGGGCAGAAGGCAGAGATGACTGGCTGCACCCTGTGAGTTGGACTTGTTTGCTTTAGATGGGGTGCTGCCAAGCACAATTTCTCACTTCTTTGATTGCTCTGTTTGTTAATACACGCATGACACCAGGACAGCGGAAAACAAAAACAAGACAATGGAGTCACATTCCTGTCCTGCATATTTCTGTGGCCTACTTCTTCCAAAACGGACTTTTTAAATTTTGCTGGCTCCTCTTTGAGCTTTTTTCTGCAAGGTGTCTAATCTCTAGAGCAGTCAATAGTCAGTCTTCCAGATCCATTACCCTTAGCTGGCACAATTTTCAGCAGGGTGGGGGAGGGGAGGGGAGAGGAAAGGAAAGGAAAGGAAAGGACTGCAGGTCAATGTATCTGGAGGATATCATGGGGAAACCATAGCTCCTACTTAGAGCATGAATGTAGTACAGGTAATCACCGACATATGACTACAATTGAACCCAAAATTTCTGTTGCTAAGTGAGAGATTTGTTAAGTGAATTGTTAAAGTCATTTTATGATTTTTCTTGCCACAGTTGTTAATTGCAGTTGTTAAGTTACTAACACCATTGTTGAGTGAATCAGACTTCCCCTTTGACTTTGCTTGTCAGAAGGTCACCAAAGGTGAGCACATGATCCTTTTGACTGCAACTGTCAAAAGTGAAAAGTCAGTTGCCAAGCATCTGAATTTTTAAAAAAAAAATTTAAACAATTTTTATTTTCCACAATATTAATTTTACATTTCATTTTCATATATCATCTTTTACATATAATAATACC
>JANHFT010009881.1:88272-100038 GCA_032467955.1 Pseudoxenodon macrops | reverse complement strand
CAGCCTGGGAGCTTGGGAGGGTGTGAGGGTGAGAGAGAGAGAGAGAGAGAGAAAGGGAGAGGGATTCAAAAATATTATCCTCTTTTGGCCTACAATCAAATGAAACATTAAGTCTTTGCTTGTTTAAAAATGCAAGTTAACTGAAACATAAATAATCAAACCAATCAGAAAGAGGGAACATAACCACTTCTTTCTCTATTATGGTCCTAAAGTCTCCTGAAGTTAATATTTGCTAGTAGACAAAGTTCTACTACAGCAGATTTTTAAATCCGAATAGATTTTCTGTGTCCCCTGAGGTGATATTATATCAAAGTAAAAACCCAAACCATCTTTGCATCAAATATGCATTAAGTGCACAAGAAAGTGTTTTATAGTAGATAATTCGAATCAGAATCCTGGGTTCACTGATCTCAAATTCAGAAGAATCCCAGAATTTGTAAAACAAATTACTTTATCAGAGTTAGCAACCTGTAAACTTTAGCAATGACAGAGTTTTCTCTTTCTCCTCTCATAATGGACAGGCATTGACAACTGGCATTATTGCTACCACTAATGTACCTTTACTGTATATATTGTACGCATATATATTATATACTTATGAAGAATGGTTGCAGGAATTGGGTATGACTAGTTTAATGAAAAGAAGGATTAGGGTGACATGATAGCAGTGTTCCAATATTTGAGGAGCTGCCACAAAGAAGAAGAGGGAGTCAACCTATTCTCCAAAGAACCTGAAGAACAAGAAGTAATGGATGGAAACTAATCAAGGAGAGAGCCAACCTAAAAGTAGAAATTTCCTGACAGAACAATTACCGGTAATCAGTGAAATGACTTGCTTCTAGAAGTTGTGGATGCTCTAACACTGGAGGTTTTTAATAAAAAATTAGACAACCATTTCTCTGAAATGGCATAAGGTTTCCTGTTTGAGCAAGGGGTTGGACTAGAAGATGTCCAAGGTCTCCGTTATTCTGCATACCATTCTCCCTTCCAAGGAAGCCTACAAAGTTTTCCCTTCCTTATATATATAAAGCATTCTTGTGCTACAGGTTAGTTTCTAAAGATTGATTGATTGATTGGATTTATTAAGACCAACAACTCTGTAAAATGGCTTGCATTGAAAGTGAGGACTGATCCAAAATCATCCAGTTGGCTTTCATGCCTAAAGCAGGACTAGAATCTACAATCTCCTAATTTCTCGCCTGGTGCCTTAACCACTAGATCAAACTGGATTTCCTCTGAAAATTTTAGCTTTTGTCCCATAGTCATGTTTATATCCTCCATTACTTTCCCCCTCAAACTTTATTAAGTATAGGTAGTGTAAAACATGTCTTTTAATGAAGCATTTTCTTTTTTTATTTTTAAGCACTTTTTATGCATGGGTTTTGTTGTATTTGTAATACAAATATTTATAAAAGAAACAAATATTTGTATTACAACTATCTTTATGTTTCATCTTTTGTCTTTTTATGTTTTCTAAAGCAACCAAACCAAACTGCATACTACTCTGAAGCAATATTGCAGGCTCCCTGGCTTTCAATGTACAAATGCCATAAACTAAATAATAAGTAATAAATAAAATAATAAATAAATAAAATAATAAACAATTGCATAAATAAATAAGGATGTGGCTGCCCAGAAAGTGCAGTGGGTGCAGTGCAGATTTAAGTAAATAAATACATACATGCGTATATACATGTTGGAAACCTAAATATTCTACCACAGCAGTCTCTCAAGTCTACCACATTAGGTTATGATCTCTTTCTGCTTATATGGTGCCATTAAACTCTTGGCCAAATTTCAATCAAGGTTCAGTATTGCTGTGATGTGAGATGATTTAAAAGAAACTTTCTTCGGACTTACAGTAATAAACTGCTTACATCTGCTCATAAGCCAGAACAAGCAATGGAAAATATTCCTGCTGGGAATCAAAGGTAAGTTCAACACCACCAGAGTGACAAGTGAGTGACAAGTGACAAGTGATCCCTGTGCTATTATGAGTCAGAATGTAAGCAGTCCATTCTGGGCTATTGCTCCATATCTCTCATTCTTGCCCAGGATCACTTTTAAATATCCGTCTGAATAATGCAATCAGACAAAAGTTTGGCTTCATCAAGCACAGAGTGAACTTCGTCATATCCCAAATATTGCAGGATTTTTTAAACGTACTGCTTAGCTTAGCTAGTTCACTCTGAGTTTGAGTTTGGAGCAGTGGTGAAATCCAATATTTTTTACTACCAGTTCTGTAAACGTGGCTTGGTGAGCAGGTTGTGGCTTGGTGGGTGTGGCTTGGTGGGCGTGGAAGGATACTGCAAAATCCCCATTCTCACCCCACTCTGGGGCCAGACACAGGTGGTATTTGCCGGTTCTATGAACTACTCCAAAATTCCATTGCCGGTTCTATAGAACATGTTAGAACCTGCTGGATTTCACCCCTGGTTTGGAGGCTAAATTAGATGTGATATAGCTGGGACATAGAACAGAGCAGGTACCCGATTATGCCAGTCTCTGATTTTGTTTCACTTTGAACAGACTCCTGGGAGATGATAAATGATACCATATAATTATATCTGGGAGAACCACAAAACTGTATCTCAGTTATTTTGCCCATGTCATGCAGGGAAATTCACTGGAGAAAGTCAATACATTTAGAAGAGTTAGCAGTAAATGTTGGCTACAACAGGCCAGCACAGAAGCTTCTGTAGCTTCTTTAACTCAAGGCCTTCTGCATGTACTGGACTTCAGAAAATATAGCAATTTGTGATTCCTTGTTTCAAAACACCCATTTCCAAATTTAGCCGCAAATCCTCTTGGGCTGTTTGATAAATTATATGGGTGATGAGAGATTAGGTATGCCATGTGGTCTGATGTCAACAGGCTTTAGGCCAACCAAAATCTAGAATTTTGGCACAGATGTTGAGCTTCCACTTTAATGTTTCTGGAGCAAGAGCTGATGATAATTATTCTGGCTTTATGTGTTGGGCCTTAGGAATAGTTTCCATGTTGGCCTCTCTGTATCTCCCTTTGAAGTTGTTTGGAATGATCTGTCAAATTTCCCCATCAGCACATTAAAATAATGATTAAAAAAAGAGTGCATAGTTTAACCCACTGGATACTGAATGTCCCTGGAATGCTGCTACAAGATGACATCTTTCAAATGTCATTTAAAGTACTAAACTCAGAACTGGGGGCTCATAGACAGTATCAGTAATGAGATCGACTTAATTCCAGAAGGAAAACCTTGAATAATACTGCATCTGATGAACTGATGAGACAAGATGAGACTTGGCTGTGCTTGCTGGATTTTAACAAATGCTGGTCCTGGTTAGCATGCATACATACCATATAAATGTATTTAATTTACTCTCACCCAATGAATGCCCTCATTGGGAGATCTGAAAGAACAGGTTAGGGATGGATCATCATGGAGAAAATTTATCGATGTAGTCCCTAGGAGTTGAAAGCAACTTGATGCTACATAATCAATCAATCCATTGATAAAATACAAGAAAGAAAGAAAGAAAGAAAGAAAGAAAGAAGAAAAGAAAAAGAAAAGAAAAGAAAAGAAAAGAAAAGAAAAGAAAGAGAAAGGCTGAGTTTTAACTAGTTTCTTCCTCTCTGATAAGTTACCAATGGAAGAAATTATAAGAATTGAATTCCAACATGCCTTGGAGCACCAGGTTGAAGAAGATGGTTCCAGCTGTCTCTTGAAGAATACCTGCTTGTTCCAGCGAGGAGCCAAGAACAGAAGAAGACGGGCAGAGCTATTGTTCCTTCGGGTTACATTCCTTTGTCCCAGTACATTCTGGATGCCAGAAAAAGAATACAATTGCTCCCATGCTATAGAACTGGCAGAGAAGGGTGGAGGAAGTTCTTTCTTTGATTTTAAAGCCCCAAAGTGAGGAAAAGGAGAATAACAGGACTCCAGTTGTTTACTTTTTGCTGAAATAATTGTTTATGCAATAGTGGTAGTGGCGGTAGGAGACTTTCTTTGTCCATTGGCTTTCCCATGCCAGGATTATTTTTAACTTGTCCACTCCCTATTTGGGACTCTTAGACATAGCAAGTAGAGACATTCATGTCATGAACTGACGTCTGTGGATGTACACTGGATGTCACTCTGTTCAACTCTAAAACTCCCTGGATGATTTTATGCCAATTACACTCCCTTAGCTTAGCCCACTTCACACAAGTGTTGTGAGACATAAAAACATATCTGTGTTGGAGAACAAGCCTTGACCATCTGTTTGAACTAGCTAACAGAAAAGTGAGGTGTCATGAAATAGAACAATCAACCTTTCATCCACACAGTTTTCAAATGTCTAAGGTACTTGTGTCTCAAATAGACGAATGGGCAGAAATTCAACACAGGAAGTTTTTCATGTGTTTGAGATATAGCAGTGAGTATTTTGCTATTGTCCTCTATTTCCTCTGGCACTCCATCTATAAAGACAAGCTATATTTCTGCATTCTATTTCTAGATGGAATGTATCTAGCAAGGCAAAGAATTTCTGCCAAGTGTAAGTCCTGGTGCCATCTGCTGGAACATCCAATCTCTAGTAAGGATGTCTGCCTTCCTTAGATTTTTTTGGCAGCTCAGGTGGAGGCTGACTGCATGGGTGGGAGCTTCCCAAGAGCAGGTTCCTATTGTTTATTTGAGCATTTGTTAATCTGTATACCAAGTGCTGGCTGGCTAGCAGAATGGGCCAGCTTGAATGTTATCATGGCTGGCAAGCAGGGAGGAATGTAAACATGGCAGAGGTTTTGAAGTGCCTCATCATGCTGACATCACAAAGAGAAGGCCATTCTATTCTTTGAAAAGCTAGAATAGAGGCTGCCAGGATCTCCAGGATATTTGGATATCATCCACGTCAACTTGTCACCAACAAATGTTTGAATGAAGACGATGCATTTGGAAGTTGTCCAAAAATGGACTTTCCCTCCCCTCCTTTCTCTCTTCCTGTGTAGAAAAAAAAGGGATGCAACAGCTCTCTTCTCTTCTTATCCATGACCCATTTCATTCCATTCTAGCACAGTGAACACATCTGAGATGCATTTTTCCCTTCATGTAGCCCAGTCTCTCCTAGATTAAAAGAAAACCTCTCCTAGATTAAAAGAAAACCTAGGTTAGAAGCCCTGCCAGTTACTGCAGATTCTTGATGGGCATCAGGTAGCTTTCTTATGGCTGGAGCTAGGATGCAATAGCCAAGATTTGAAGGGTAATCCCATTGTGACATAGAGGCACATCTGTATTCCCTCTCTGAAATATCTAAGGTGACTCTGTGCCAAGTCACAAAGGAGCATCTCAGTACCATCTGATGTTCCTCAGATTAGCAGAAGACTGGGTCACAGGCCAGTGTCAAGAATCTATTAGGGTCATGGCACATCAAAAATTATTGAGAAACGGTAGTTTGGACATTGAACAAGCACAGTACAAGGTGTTTCTAGCTTACAACTGTTCATTTAATGATGGTTCAAAGTCACAATGGCTTCAGAAAAAGTGATTAACAATGTGTCCTCAACGTTGTGACCATCACATCACTCCCATGGTCATATGACTGCAATTTGGGCACTTGACAGCTAGCTAGCAACTAGCTAGTATTTACAACAGTTGCAGCTTGCAGACACATGATTGCAACTTGCAACCTCACCAGCCAGTTTTTGACAATTGACAAGCAAAGTCAGTTGGGGAAACTGAATTCACTTAACAATCATGAAGATTCACTTAATGACCATGGTAAAATGGTCATAAAATTGGGTCTGGTCACATGATAACCTATGGTACTTAATGACCCCTTGGCTCAATTATCTAAATTTAAATCCCAATTGTGGTCATAAGTCCTGGGCTATCTGTATTTCTCTGCTGTTAAACTTTGACTTTTTCTAAGCTTCTGTGCAGTAGTATAAAGGAATCCACTCAATACAGTTGAAGTGATTCTTAACAACCAAATTATTTTTTGTATATCGAAAGATTAGTATCAAGTCAAACCATGTCAAGTGATGCATAAAGGCACACAAGAGTGCCTCTCACAGTTTTTATGTTTAAACATCTGGAGAGGAGAGGATGGTGGGAACTGAATGTGCTGTAACTCTAGTTTTGATTGGTCTGAGCTCTTCATAGGATATACTAACCCTCCCTTAACTTTAATAAGCACACAGGTCAAATGCAGCTATGAAGTGCCTGATTTTGCTTCTTTTGCTGCCATTCAGAACATCTTCAGTGAAGACAATAGCAATAGCAAAAGCACCTAGACTTACATACCACTTCACAGTGCTTTCCAGCCGTCTCTAAGCAGTTTACAGAGTCAGCATATTGCCCCAACAATCTGGGTCATCATATTACTGATTTTGGAAGGATGGAACCTGAGTCCACCTTGAACTCCTGGCAGTGGAAATGCAGAGTTAGCTTGCAATATTACATTCTAACCACTCTGCCACCATGGCTTTTTGATCAGGAAAAAGCAACCTTGATCAGGAAAAAACAGGGGGGAAAGAAGGCAGAGACTATCCTTTTAGATGGCAACTAAAAAGATCCTCTACATCATAAATACTTATCTCCAGATGTTTCAGACTTGAGTTCCCATTATCTCCATCTATAAAGCCAGTCCAAAGAACCGTGAGAACTATAGTAGTACCCCAAACTATCAGGCTGGCTTTTTATGCTCAACATTGAGCTTTACTGATATGGTTACTGTGCTTTTTGGATTTAATTTGAATTGGAAGGTGAATCAGATCAAACACATACACACCAGTATCCGCGCACCCAGAGGAGAACTGTCCCTTGAGGCTCAATCGACATCAAATAAACTCTAACTTGTACAATAGCTTAAATTGTTTTATATAAACAAATGAATTCTATAGCAATAAGCACAACCAAATGGAACATAGTGATTAAGATAAATGATAATGGTCAAAGTATTGTATCAAGTGGATTCATGTTCAGGTCCTCACTGGATGAAGGAATTTATTGAATGAATTTGGGTCAGTCCTCTTCAGTAGATACCCATTCAGATGACTGTTGTTATGAGGACAATGTCCAGAATGGCTCTTTTTATTGTTCACACTCTGCTACTAGCCCTTGCACAAGGCTTTCCTTGCACATCCAAGGAACACAGACAGGACCCAAACGAGTGCAGGGCAGTGGAGGCCATGCATTGTCTTTGAAGATATGGCAACAGTTTAGTTCCCAAAGGAGGACATTCCAACCACATCATAGAAAGGATATATAACCCCTTCCCTCCCTGTCACTATCTCTGCTTGCTGTTTATGGAAGCAAGGAAGTTTATCCTCTCCTTACTTTATTTTTTTCCTGTCTCGGGCAAGCTGGCTTTTCATTAACAGCCCAGTTAGTATTGGTGGAAGTTCTGAAGATAACTTCACATTGGCAAGCAGGAACTTCCCCTTGTTGCCTGTCACTGTCGACCCTGAATCTCTTTGCACAGAAGAGGACAATCCCACCCTGGGATTGGAGGGGTTTGGAGGGGAAGCAACATCTCACGCCAAGAGGTCCCTCCACAGCAGTGCCATCAGCCGCCCCTGGCAAACATCAAGGGGATATGTAGAAAAACAGCAGGAAATACCTTGGCAAGGAAACAGATTGGGTATTAGCGAGCTGATCTCCGGTTTGAGATATGAAGGAACAATGCAACTCTGGAGAATGAAGGTTGCCAGGTCTTCCTGCTGGAGGAGGAGGGATTGGGCATGGCAGATTAGGGGATGGGACCTATAGGGACAGGACACGGAGCTAGACTGTTTAGGAGACAGCAACTCCTGGGCTACACCTTGATCTCAGCCTAATTACAATGTCCTCTCTAACTGATTCTGATTTCTGGACCAAATATCTTTTCCAGGACTGGTGCCTAGGAAACAGTATTGGATTCAATGAAAAATTGTTCCACTGTTCTCTACATGATGCCAGATAAAGTATCTATAATGTATAAAGACATTCCAGATGTATGTTGGAAATGGAAACATCTGGAAGGGACATTTCATCATGCTTGCTGAACATGTATAAAAATCTTTTAAAATGGATTCAAATACACATTGACACAGAAGCTTTTAAGGATTATTATTTCATTGAAAACAGAGGTTTTATTTTAGGATTGATGGGTTACAGTTAGTAAATAGTCATGAAAGATTATTCCAATATCTGATTAATGCAGTGAGATTACTATATGCACAAAGATGAAAGATTAAGGGTGATCGTTGTAATGGACTGTGAGAATGAACCTGGGAAGCAGAAAGAAGAGCTGCATTCTAGACAATAGTCTGATAAGATAAAATCGAGTCCAAAACAGGAATGGGATGGAGAAATATTGACTCTCCCTTGTTCTTTGAAAGGGAAAAGAAGAGGTGGGGAAAGTTGCATTCTTTGCTGATTCTATTTAGAATAGAATGAGTTGGAAAGGACCTTGAAGGTCTTCTAGTCCAGCCCACTGCTGAAGCAGGAGAAGCTATACAATTTCAGATAAGTGACTATCTAGACCCGTGATCAGCACGTGTGCCACAGGTGGCACTCAGAGCCATATCTGAGAGCATGTGAGGCGTTGCCCTATGTCAGCTCCAGGGCATATGTGTGTGCTGGCCAGCTAATTTTCGGCCTTCCAGAGGGTGAGGGGAGGCCATTTTCACCCTCCTCAGGCTTCAGGAAAACCTCCAGAGCCTGTGGATGGGGGAAAATGGACCCAATGCGCCTACTGGAAGTTTGGAAAGGAACTTCCGGTAGGCCCATTGGACTGTTTTTCGCCCTCCAAAGGCTTTAGGAAAGCCTCCTGAAGCCTGGAGAGGGCGAAAAAGGGCACAACGGGTAAACTGGAGTGAGGCCTGCGCGTATGCGCAGGGGGAGGGACAGCATGGGGAAGCTGGTTTGCCTGCATTTATGGGGGGAGGGCATTGCATTATGGGTGTGGGCATGTGTGCACACGAACCCCCCCACACACTCCCCACGCTTTTGGCACGCAATGGCAAAAACGTTAGCCATCATTGGTCTAGACTCTTCTTTAAAAGATCCAGTGATGGAGCACCCACGATTTCTGGAGGCAAGCTGTTCCACTGATTAATTGTCCTCACTGTTAGGAAGTTTCTCCTTAATTCCAGGTTTCTTCTCTCTTCGATGAATTTCCAGCTATTGTTTCTTCTCCTACCCTCTGGTGCTTTGGAGAATAATTTGACCCCCTCTTCTTTGTAGGAGCCCCTCAAATACTGGAATACTGCTAGTGTTAGATCGCGCAGTGAAGGAAGACTGGAGGCATCAGTGACAATCAGCTCTGTTTATTAGGTCTAGCTCATAATAAATCCGGACTGCCTGTTGGGCCCGGGGAACCCTCTTTTATGGGATTCCCCCGGCTTGCAGGCAGACACGTTCCATTGGCTAATAACCCTCCGTCGCTAGTTAGCCAACCAGCGACGGGCATACACTTCCATGTAGATGTAGATACAGTAATCCCCCCTCCAGGGCACAGGATGCAAGGGATTAGGTAGAACACAACACCAATGTCTGCCACATCAGCTATCAGTTGATGGTACATTCCACTCAGGCTCTTGTCTTGCCATGGATTCCTCTGCTTGATCTTCCTCCCGTGTTTGCTGGTGCCTCAGGTCTTCTCTCAGCAAGTCATCTTTGGATGGTACCTTACTGATGTTCTCCTAGATATTATGGGTTTTGTCCAGAACAATGGCTTTAATATCACCACATTCCACCCACCCTGTCTGGTATACAATCTCTGGGTGTTAGACTTGGGATGAAAACCTCTGTAAATTGTAAGGAGCTTTCAGGTCTTCACATTGGCTTCCTCCATGTCCTCTTTTGTCCATTTCACTAAACCAACAGGGTTTCTGATAATTGGCAAGACGTACGGTATGTGTTGATGGCATGGATCTTGTTCTTCCTATTGAACTGAATCTTCAGGACCTGTCTTATCATTTTGGAGGTATTTGGATGTTGCTGTCTTTCTTGCCTCCTCATTGAAATTCCCCTGGGATACCAGAGTACTTGTAGCTAGTTTGTCTATCTGTCTGTCTATGTTTTTTCATCATTTAATGGCGAATAATATTAAAATAGTGCATGCAAGACTGGGTTTGATAAAGAGTTGGACAGAATGAATCAGGGAAGTATATCTGCCTAAAATTGTCAGCCTCCTGTTGCTCTATTAAAGTTTAAGGTAAACTCAACTCTCCAGGTTGCAACCTGACATCCCTCTTGATGAAAAGCCTTTGTACTAATGTGTTTGGTCTCTTTTACAACTGCCTTGTGTTCTCAAGCTACAGGGCATTAAAATCCACAATTCTATGCCTCATTTGGGTGCCTTAGGGTTTTAATGAGAATGGAAAATGACCCTGCGTGAATCAATGCTTTTGACAGGGAGTGTAATGAGAATAGTAAATGGTGACAAATGAAACCATTTTGTTTCTTCTTTAGAAGTCTCATCATATGGCTCTTTAGTTGTCATGCAGGGAGGAAAGCAGTTATATAAAGGACTGCTGCAAATACATAGTTGCAAATTCTTCTTCTTCTTCTTTTTGCAAGATGATATTGCTAAATTGGCCGAACATTTCAGCAGGTGTATGTTCATATCAGAGAGCTTACCTTTTAATCTGAACTCTTGTAGTCTATGAGAAATGGGTAGATGGGCCAGTAATTAGATTTACCAGTCTGTATTGCAGGATCTATGCTTAAGATCACTCATGGAATTTCATCTGTTCAGAGCTGTGTGTTGAAAAAGAAATTTTCATTTAAACACAGTATCAGTGAGGATAGTTATAAAGCAGTTCATTGTGTTACAGTAATTTAGGTATATGTTCCAAGAGCGCTAAAATGTTATTTTATAAATGCCAGTTCAAGTCTTTAATATGGATTTCCCCCCATCTGTTGCCCTTTGCATGAGTTGAGCTTTATATTTCATACTTTCTTCCCAAGCTATAATTATTTACCATGCTAAATAAGGATTGTGGAACAAGTCTGAACATACTACCTTATGGACAACTGTGTAAGACTGTCCTATGAATTCACACCAGACAATTTTCATGAAGCCCTGTGGTTTAGTATATTGTATTTCACTATTCTACTAAATTGAATAAATGCTCAATTCAGTAATTGAAGTAATTTCCTGTAGGAATATCATCAAACAAAAATGCTATCACTTCTAGTTGGCTTTTTATTGGGGGAGGGGGAGAGAATGCTCATTATATATTTCTGTTTTGTGTTTACTGACCATAAATTCCTCATGACTACTCATTATAATTTGAGGTGCTTATTTCTTTCAAAAGGCTTTTTCATACAAACCCAATGTTTTATATTATTGAACCCTTTTCATGTTGAGAGAGAAACACCTGTTTTCCTAAAGAGAGATTTTCAGGGAAAATGTTTAATATGAAATGGAAGATATTCAGGTTTTATGCAAAAAAGCACACAACACTACGTCACCATAGGTCTTTGGGCTGCAGTAGTACAGGTGTTTCAGGTATTTTGGATCATAATGGGATAAAAGACAACAGACTGTCCTTTGAATGTATAAAATAAAAAGGTGAGACAAAAATCAAATATATGCAATGAAATAGTTTGGTATTGAAAATTATTTATTTATTGATCATTACGAGATTACCTGCCCTGTGCTTTCAGAGATCCTTCTTTGGTAACAGTAACACTTGATCCCATCTGCTAAAATTTTCCAGATCTAAAATGATTTCCATGGTGAAAATATCTATCTATCTATCTATCTATCTATCTATCTATCTATCTATCTATCTATCTATCTATCTATCTATCTATCT
>JANHFT010009881.1:56213-77571 GCA_032467955.1 Pseudoxenodon macrops | reverse complement strand
AAAGTTTAATTTGTGTGCATTGTTTAATGGACTGTTAAATTGGCCACACCCACCTAGTCACATGACCACCTAGCCACGGCCATCCAGTCTGTTTGGCCCCCCAACAGTCTGAGGGACCGTGAATTAGCCCCCTGTTTAAAAAGTTTGAGGATCCTTGTTCTATTTCCTCATTTTATTTCCCATTTCCATATATTTTAATATATTATATCCACTAGTGTTTTTTGCATAGCTATTTTTTGTTTTCTTTTTTCTTTTACCATCAAGATCCACCAGTTTATCAACTGTCAGCAAACTACAAATATTATCTCCCATCTTCAACAAACACCCAGCAATGTTATCAAATGAATAAAGCAACTCTATATTTTTTGTTTCCCTTCTTTATTTTGGGAAGCTAGGGTGTATATCAGTGTCATGTGGTAAATAATTTTCTTTCTATCACAAGGCTTTTATTTTTGAACCGTTGATCTTGCAATTTTTGTGCAGTTTTTGCACAATATAAATAATTGCAGATCTCTTCATTACTACCTTGGTTAGAAAATGGGAATTATTGTGATTTATCCTGGGAAATTTAACAATTATATTCAAAGACACAGATATGAACAGGTATGGTATATTAAGAGTGTTAATCATGAGGATTCTCTACCTAGTTTGGTCTAATGCTTAAGGCATCAAACTAGAAACCAGGAATCTGTGACTTCTAGTCCCACCTCAGACATGAAAGCCATCTGGGTGCCTTTGGGCCAGTTACTCTTTCTCAGCCCAACTCACCTCCCAGGGCTGTTGTGGGGTAAATAGGAGGAGAGAGGAGTATTGGATGTGTTCATCACCTTGGGTTATTTATAAAAAATAACAAAGTCGGAATAAAAATAAATAAATAAAATTACCTGAGCAGCAAAATAGATTCAGCAATAACAGTAGGATTGCATATCTTTGCAACTTCTTATGGAAGATTGTGAAATACAATATTCTGAACTAAGATGGCCAGTGCCCCAATCCAGCAGGTCTATTCTTACATGCTTATGAAATCTTACATAGAAATAAAATGTGAAGTGTATTTGTTCAATTACCTTGCCATCTTCTTGTTGCTTTAATCTTCCACCACATCTAATCCTAATAGAAATCTTTAACATTCACTAGTTTCTATTTCTAAGAAATCATCTGTTTGGAACATGTCCAAACTTTACACAAATACTGCATAAAATTCGAAGCCTCTCAGTAAGTATGCCATTGGGAGATATAATATCATTCTGAAATCAAGATTTGGGGGATTTACAAATTCAACCATTTCAGAGCTCTCCGTAATAGGACAGGAGGTATCTTCAACTTGGGCTAAATGAAAAGATGTTAGTACACCCAGGTTCAAATCAATACATGCTGCCCCTTTAATTCTTGGCCTCTGTCCAGGGTCCTGAAATGTCCAGACGTTCAGAAATCCTGATGTTAATTGACTTGCTTATCACCGTCTCCCTGCTCCAATCCTTGATTTACAAGTTACGGGCACTGCTATACTATGAACATATGCAATTCTAACCTTAACCAAGAAGACTAAAGCTATTGACTAACTCCACCCTAGATTATCTAATATAAGTTTCCCCAACTTGCCACCATTCATTTCTGTTTATCTGGAATATAGTTGGGCCATCTTCTGATGAGATGGAATTTGCAAACTAGGATTAAATCATGGCATTGACTGGCCAGAAAGACTCACAAAGACTACCATGCTTTAGATTTGACTATCCCTATAAGATTTTTACAATGACAGAATTATTCTTAACAGAGGAGAAAGAGAAGTTTCTGGCAGATTTTTTTTAATAGAAATTTTTTTATGGATAAACCACCTTTGGCAATTTGATGGCTTGCCACATGGGGGAGCAGCTGCAGCTTCTGAAGGATACCAGTCCTAAGTCTTGGTATAAAAAGATGAAACTATTAATAACTATAAGCAAAACGAAATCTAATCCACAATCTTTATGAAAAAGGATGATAGAAATGATAATCCCCTCTGAGTTATTTACAGTTCCAAGTGAGCACAGGTATTGCATCTGATACTTCTAGTAGTAGTTTAATATTGGCCTATATCAGTGCTACAACTTGACTTTACAAACCCTAGTATCTGAAGGTCTGAAAATACTTGTTTTCTGGTGTTCTTTTCCATCTCTCATCATAGAGATAACTGCATAGTAGAGAGGTGGTTGGGTGAGCAGAGGTTACAATGATGGTTCTTTCTCCCTTTTCCTTGTTCCATCTGGGTTTCTTTTTTCTTTTGTTTTGGTGTTTTTGCATTATTCCTTGAGTTTAATGATTTTAACAATTGTAAACCAGAGTCATTAGGAAGAATTGGAGAGAGTTGGATTTTTGCTATGCAAGAAAGAAGAATTATTTACAATTACAAGTGAGTACAGATATTACAACTGATCCTGCTAATAGTAGTTTAACATTGGACTGTAGCAGCATTACAACTTGAATATTTTATTTGTGCTTTGAAATATGCTATTGGCAGAACTCATCCTTCCCAAATATGCTATTGGCAGAACTCATCCTTCCCAAGTTCAACCCAGTAGGTCACCAAGTAGGACAAGATTCTGAAGTATCACCGTAGATCGAGAGACCCCTGGACCCATCAGGTATATGAGTGTGGAAGCAGCTCCTGGAACTCATATTCACCATGCTGCTGAAATGCATGGCTTATTAGAGCAGGGGTCTCCAACCCCTGGTCTGTGGACCAGCACCGGTCCACAGAATTCCAGAAACTGGCCCATGCAAAAAAATGAAGCCCCATTCAAGGAATGCAGACAGCACATGAAACCACACACCTTTCAGTCTACAAAAAACCTTTCTTCACAAGAAATAGGTTTAAATCTCAGTTCTGCCAACACAGATGAGATCCTATCCATTTGGAGCAACTGTGCCAGTCCCTGAAATTTTCAAACTCTCCCTCCACTGAAAAGGAAGGTCCCAACCTCCAAAAGTATAGATACTGTTGATTTTGCCCCTATAAATCTTGATATATAAATACTATAAATTATTGGTTGTGTTTGCATATCACATCCAATCACTCAGCTATCATCCAAGAGGGATTACTTATCCCTATATGCCATACATGATTACAGATAACTTAAACAAGGAAAAGCTATTTTTGACAGATACATACAAATAAATTAATTAATCAACTGGGGTACAAAAGTATTGGCACTTCCATTTTTAATAAATTCAGTTAAATAAATTCCCAGACTTCCATCAGGAAGGATATAAGAACAATAATCATCAATGTATGTGCATTTTGTTTTTCTTGCCTAAATGAAATTCAATGGTGAAAAAAATAAGGTTCTACATTTAGGCAAAAAAAACAAAATGCACAGGTACAGTATAGGTGGTACCTCATTCAGTACAGAGGTGGATTCATACTGGTTCTATCCAGTTCTATAGAGTAGGTAGTAACTCCGTGGTGACGTCATGGAGCCGGTTCTGTTGGTGGCTCCATGGACACTGCCATCTTGGATTTTGCTTCTGCGTATGTGCGGAAGCTAGTTTTTGACTGTTGCGAGTGTGCGTGTAGCAAACTGGCAGTAAGAAGATTCAGAACCTACCTCTAATTCAGTAGTAGTAACTGTGAGAGAGATCTTGGAGTTCTAGTGGACAATCATTTAGATATGAGCCAGTAGTGGGCTGCAGCTGCTAAAAGCTACATAAACAGAGGGATAGAATCAAGATCACCTAAAGTGTTAATACCACTTTATAATCCCTTGGTAAGACCACACTTGGAATACTGCATTCAGTTTTGGTCACCACAATGTAAAACAGATGTTGAGACTTTAGAAAAACTGTAGATAAGAGCAACAAAGATGACTAGGGGACTAGAGACTATAACATAAAGAATGGTTGCTGGAAACTATGTGTAGTTTGATGAAAAGGAGGAGTAGGGGTGACATGATAGCAGTGTTCCAATATCTCAGGGGCTGCCACAAAGAAGAGGGAATCAAGCTATTCTCCAAAGCACCAGAAGCAGGACAAGAAGCAATGGATGGAAACTAATCAAGGAGAAAAGCCACCTAGAACTAAGAAGAAATGTCCTGATAGTTACCATTAATCAGTGGAACAACCTGCCTCCAGAAGTTGTGAATGCTCCAATACTAGAAGTTTTTGAGAAGAGATTGGACAACCATTTGTCTGAAATAGAATAAGGTTTTCTGCCTGAGCAGGGGGTTGGACTAGAAGACCTCCTTCCAACTCTGTTATTCATTTTCCAATTGCAGCTAAGGGTGGTTTTGATTGCTTTTTTAATTTTATGTACCACTTGCTCATCTTCCTCTTCATTTCATGTAAAAAGAGTTCACCCCAATGGTGTCTCCATCTGGACTCAGCAGGAAAGAAAAGGACAGAGTTTAAGGCCAGCTGAGTCACACTGATATAACAGTTCTCTTGAGTTACAAATGCCAACTTGTAGCCATTCTTTTTTTCAGCCACAAAAATGCCAAGGACACAGTGGGGCACACACAAATGGTATAGACCACACCAGATTCAAAGCTGAAAGGAGGAACTTTTGACCATTTGCACATTCAATTCATCTGTTGAGAATTTCTCTTCTCTCCTCCTCCTTCGTGTCAAGCACGACATATAGGGGAAGGGGAAGGGGAAGGGTTATGTGCTATTCTGATCCAGAGTAACCCCAAAGAATATCAACTCAGCAATTGTGTTCACATTTCACATTAAGTGATACTGTAGCTACGGTATATGGTTTTGGATGTGTTTGCATGTGGTATAATACACAAATTCCTTGTGTGTCCAATCACATTTGGCCAATAAAGAAATCTATTCTATTCTATTTAAACCACAGTTGATGGAATAAGATACCAATTGTAGTTTATTCAATAAAACATAATTTAAAATTTGGTTTAGCATGAGATTCAAGCATGGGAGAAGTCTTAACTTCAATAAGTCTCCTTCATCAGAATGTACTAGAGCTTGAAGCACTAGATTTATGATGGAGATCTCCCAAATCAACACACTGGGGGGGATCCTAAGCTCCTCACTCATCACATCTTGCAAACATTGATCCTCAACCTTTACTGACACCCCTAAATCCCTTGACCAATAGTTAAGTTGGAGAAAAAGATGGGATTGGGATTCAAAGCTGTTTGGAAGTTCCATTGATTCATTCTGTGAGTCTACCAAGCTATATGGTGGCTTGATTCTGTCTCAGTAGGTTATGCCCTCTCTTCCAGTGTGATTTGAAAACATTCATTTATGGTTTAAGATAATGTGTGAACTCAACCAACTGTGATTTATCCAATATATGACAGTTAAAGAAACTATGATTTAGCATAATGCATGAAGCCCATTGCTTTTCACCAAAATAATATGCCCCAACCTGTTGAGTATCCAATTAGCAATTTAACCTTACACTGTATTTTCTTCTCCTTGATGTTGTCTAAATGAAATACATGGGAAAGACCATATGGCAGGAGTGATTCTTCCATGCGTTTCCCTGTCACCTCAACAGGTGAACAGTTCACACCAATGCAAGGTCACACCACACTAAAGGCTTCTGTTTCAGACCTCCATGGAGGAGATGAGGAGAAAAGATGTGGCTGTAAAATCTCACACCATATAATTTCACAATTGTTTCTAAAAGAAGCCACCCAAGAAGGCAACCTCTGGGTTAATAATATTTGTCATGACCAAGGCTAGGCCATAATAAAAACCAAAGAGTAAATTCATATTTCATGTCAATGAGCAACAACAAGTGAAGAAAAGAAGCTATTGACTTTACAAACTACTAACAGGTCTCCTTGGAAAATTAAATTGAATTGGTAGAAACTGGGAAGAAGAAAAGAAGATCATGGTGAAACATATTCATCCCTTGACACATTCTTCAATGGTACTAAGACAGAACCTGCAGACCTCATTCCAGTTTTGTATCAAATTTAATTTTCTACAATAACTCTTCTGATTTCTGAATGCATATTATTCTATTCCTATTGCCCAATTTTTCCAGGACATAAAAGACACATTTGCCATTTTCTTACCTAACAGCCCCATAAAAGAGACCTTGGCTCAAGATTTCCTAAAATGTGGATTTATTTTGAAAGTTGAAGCCACAGTTCCTCTAACACATCACTCATTTTAATTGACATTCAGGCTATTTTTTAACCTCAATAAATTGAAATACTCAGGTTATTAATTTCTGTACTATTGCATTATTCTGTACCTTTTCTTTCTATACTACACCTGATATTATATATTTAAGAATACTGGAATAACCCTGTGATATTAAGACCAATAGAAACCACCTAGATGTTATGACCCTATTATCTTTTCATATACAAAGGAGTGTAAATAACATTCCCAGCCAGGAATGATTTGGCTATACAGTTCCTACAGTTAATTGCAGGATCTGATAACATAGAACAGAACAGCTGATAATTTTTTAAAAAAAAATGAGAGCGAAGGAGAGAAGTGACTTCATCATCTCGCTGATATGCTATGACTGACAAGCACGTGACTTTGGCATTGCATTTTTTATTATTGATTGGCAATACTGATTTGGATTTTTAGACACATTTTCTTCTCTCTCCCTTCCCCCCTTTCTCAGTGGGCTATTTTATTTTATTTGGAGCAACTCAGAAGTAAATATAGGTATTCATCAACTTATGACCATAATTGAGTCCAAATGTTCTGTGGCTAACTAAACTAACAATTAAGTGAGTTTTTGCCCCATTTTATGACCTTTCTTTCCACAGTTGAATCACTGCAGTTGTTAAGTTAAATGAATTCATTTAACATGGTTAAGTGAATATTGCTTCCCTGTTGACTTTGCTTGTATGAAGGTAGCAAAAGGTGATCACATGACCCAGGACACTGCAACTATCTTAAATAGGGAATCAGTTGCCAAGCATTTGAATTTTGATCACATGACCTGCAATGGTAAAAAGTGTGAAAAAAGATCATATGTTGTAACTCTGCACAGTCATTAAATGAACTGTTATAAGTTGAGGATTACTTTTAAATAAGTTGAGATTATTTATGAACAAGCTCTAAAGACCTTGAGAAGTTCCCCTTCTTACACCATTAAAAAAAACTTGCTAGGTACAGATTAACAGAGTTGGAAGGGACCTTGTATCCCCTTATTCCATGAGAGCTAATTTTCTCCAAATATCCGATGAGGCACTTTCTGAAAATCCAAGTATGCAACAACAGCACTGACAGGACAATCTCTGGCCATATGTCTGGCTGTCCAATCCTTATCATCTAAAAATGAACATGATCATAACAACCACGATCATTCGATTTATGCCTCAAAGAAGCCCTTGTGTGCGTGTCCCAGAAAGGGATTAAAGGAACAAAGCCGCAGGACAGGAAATAACTGGTACATTAACTTTTGCAGGCAAGAACAATAGTCTATTATGATGAAATAAAATTAAAAGGATTAAGAGAGCAGCATCAACAGACAAGTGACAAATCAAGTGTAGCCCCCATGACTTAAGTGAAAACAACACAGAAAACCCGTGAGTTTACACACACACATACACACAACTTTGCTTTTACAGTTTCTTTCAAGGGAGATAAAAAATTATGAGAAATTAGGATTTATATAGAAGAACATTGACTGATTAACCTATGCCCTGCCTTCCCTCCAGAAGCTCAATGCCATCAGGTTGTCCTTGACGTATGGCTACAATTGACATGAGAATTTCCATTGATAAGCAAAGCGGTTGTTAAGTGAATCACACCCAATTTTAGGACCTTTTTTTATGCCATGGAATTGCATTTAAGCGAATCATGCAATTGTTAAGCAAATTCTGCTTCTCCCATTGACTCTGCTTGTCAGAAGCCAGCTGGGAAGGTTGCAAATGGGGATCATGTGACCTTGAGACACTAAATACATGCTGCTTGCCAAGCACCTGAATTTTAATGACGTAACTCTGGGATGCTGCAAAGGTTGTTAAGTGTGAGGACCAGCTAAAAGCCATTTTGACAGTTGTCCTGGGAATTAAAAGGAGTAAGATTCTCTGGTTTCACTCATCAGCCCCCAAAACCAAGAGTGATGCACCTGCTATTCAAACAAGGAGATTTCTGCCTCCCCCAGGGTAGGTATACTGCAAATCGGGTTGTCCAATCTTGGCAACTTTAAGACTTGTGGACTTCAAGTCCCAGAATTCTAGGAATTGAGGTCCATAAGTTTTGTTGACACCAGTTGGGCACTTTTCATGATAACCAGTTTAGAATTTCCTTCCTGTTTCCCCTCTCATTTCCTAATATTACCCACAGCCTTAGAATCTCCTTGTGTCTCCCATCCAATCCATTCCAAAGTCCACTCTGCTTAGTTTTTCCAGATCAGCTAAGTGTTGCCACCTAACTTGGTAAGGCTAAAAATACGTATCAGCATGCCTTCAAGAATTAGTCTTTGTTTCTCTCTCACATTCTGCCGTTTTTGTCTGAGAGCAGGCATGAGTTTCCTCCTGACCGAACTGTTCTGGATTACAGAGGCTGGCCTCTATCCTGGTTTCTTCAACCACACTCCCCTCCATAGAACAAAAAAGCTGAGTTCACACAAATGTGCTAAAGAAACCAAGTGATCACTTTGGGCCCTGCGGGAAGCTAGTGATTGTAAAATAAAACTAAAAAGCACAATCAACTCCCTGAATAAATAGCCAATAGTTTTAGGACAATTATCAATGGCTTCTGGGTTTTGTTCTTTCTTGAGGCGAGTCCTTCGGACTACTGTATCCAAATGGCACATGCGCTCTTTAATTAGTGGCTTTTTGATCCTGTTTTCGGGCTTCCCACCTTGCGCCAAGTCAAACGGTGGAGCAGAACACTTTTATCAAGGAGTTGCAAGCTTGCAAAAACTTTGCGCCTGGCTTCGTACCAGCCACGGGTTGGTTTGCTTGTTCAGGGCCGAACTCTGGCTGCGGCTTACCGCCTTACAGAAAAGGGGGAGCCTTATTTAGCAAGAGGGGCCGTTAATCATCCGGGGAGGGGGAGGCCACCACGTCCCGCAATGCAAATCCGCCTCCTTTCTGCAGCTCCAGCTGGTTCGCGGCGAGAGGCGTGCCCGGGGCGGGTTCGAAGACTACACCTCCCAAGGGGCCTTGCGCGGCCCAAACAAGGGGGCGGGGCGGCGGCCGCTCCGCGGATCTTTGCAGCGCTTAGAGGAGGCGGTTGTGGCTTGCAAGGCGATCGCGGCTGCGAGCGGCGTCTCTTCCCGGCCATGTCCGCCGCCTGTTGCCGCCCCCACCCCGCTCCGGAGCCCACGCTGGGCAGGGATATCCCCGGCCCTAACAAGCTGCTCGATTTGGCCGAGGGAGTCTCCTTGCCTCCGGGCGACTACGGCACCACGCCTGGCGGCACCCTCTTCGGAACCACGCCTGGCGGTGAGCGGAGCCGCTGGAGGGAGGAGAGGTTGGCGTGTCTCTGAGCATGCAAGGAGTGCCCAGAGGGGGAGAGGTTAAGAGGCATGGAGGCAGAGCCACAGGAGGGAGAAGAAGCGGTGTAAAGAGCCCCTCTGAGCATGGAGGGAAGATCGCAGGAGGGAGGAGGAGAGGCGGCTTTAAGGCTGCCTCCGAGCATGGAGGGAGCGCAGAGAGGGCAGGAGAGAGGGGCTTAGGAGCGCCTTTGGGTATGCAAAGGACCTGCAGGGGTGTTAAGAGTGCCTCTGAGCATGCAGGGAAGGGAGCAGGAAAAAGAGATTGGGGTACCAAAAGTAGGTAGCAAAGGGGGCGCCTCTGTCGTGGAAAGAAGGGCAGCGGGGAGGGGATGAAAGTGTTGCACACCTTGGAAGAGGGGGAGCGTGAAAGAGGGCTGGCCTGCCACTGAGCAGGGAGAAATCGCTGAAGGAGGGTAAAAAGACTTATACAATGGTGCTTCTGGGTTCAACCCTCCAGGCTAGAATCAAAGGTAGGGTGAAGGTTCTTCTGAGAAGGGAGCAATCCAGGACTTAGCCTGAAATGGTGCCCAGCATTTTAACTCCTTTCTAGTCAGGCTAAAGTCTTTCCAAGAAGGGCAGAAGGCTCTCTCTCCTCCTGTGCAGGAGCCAGCTGTCAGGCTGCACTCAGGCTTGCCCACTTTTCTCCACTTACTCAGAGTTTTCATGTTATCAGTAAATCCTTGAATCCTGTGTGGGTAAGAGAAAGGGGGATTCACTCCAAGAGGGAATACCAGAATGGGGCTAAATCTGACTTCAGACTTCTTCTCCTATTCTTAATGGAAAAGGCTGGCATTCTTCAAACACACACACACACACACACACAGAGAGAGAGTGGAATTAGGGTACTTAAGAGTATGTCTTTATGATGGATCCTCCTAGGCCTGTTTTGTCATGAAATCTCTCCATTTCTGTAGAAAGACAATGCATAAATGACTTCAGAAGCCACAATAAAGCATAATGGAGTGGAATATTCTTATTTGTCTAGAAGGAAACCGGGTGGACATGGATCAAGCCTGCAGCAGGGATTTTCCAGCTAGGAACAGCCTTTCCTGGGAAAATGCTCAAAATGGCTAGCAGAGTAATATTCCGTCTGAAACCTGCTTAAGGATATGAGGATCCTGGCTCAGAGAATAATGTTCATCTCCAACTTGGTGCCTTTCCAAGTTTAGATTAATTAATACTTACATTCTCAGTGGCTCCCTTGAGTGCCTTAACAGTACAAACATTGGCCAGGGAAGAAAATACTGTGCTTCGAAGGTAATGGGGAATAGTGGTTGAATCCTAGAAACGTTTACAGGAGACTAGCAATGAATCCTGGGACATTAAGGGGTATTTTTTTTAATCCAACAGAAAAACCACTTTTCCATAAAGTGCTGCAAGTTGTGAGTGCGCTGTAAAAACAAGCATTTTTGGTTTGTGTCCCAGGCTTTGGTGTAGGAAACCTGACACAAACCTCTGAACTACAAACTCTGCAGAATAGGCTTGCTTTTTTTCAGAATGCAGGCATGCCCATCCATACTTTTTAATTGCATGTGTTGTGTGAAAGAGGGCTGAGAACATAAGAGTAGATAAATGTAACATTGCAAATATTTTTGATGGCAGGCAGACTGGGAATAATATATATTTCCTGCCTGAGGTGTATTTAGGAGTCCCCAAGTAGGAATTCTTCGAAGACATCAATACAGGTAGTCCTCATTTTACGACCACAACTGAGCCCAAAATGTATGTGCTAAATAAAACGTTAGTTAAGTGAGTTTTGCCCCGTTTTACGACTTCTTGCCAGGGTTGTTAAATGAATCACTGCCGTTGGTAAATTAGTAACAGGGTTGTTAAGTGAACTTGGTTTCCCTATTGACTTTGCTTGTCAGAAGGTCACAAAAGGGGATCACATGACCCTGGACACTGCCGCCATCATAAGTAGGAATCTGTTGCCAAGCATCTGAATTTTGTTCATGCGACCATGGGGGAATGCTGCAACGGTCTTCAGTGTGAAAAACAGTCATCAATCGTGTTGTAACTTTGAACAGTCATTAAATGAACTGTTGTAAGTCGAGGACTACCTGTATCCAATGCAGTAAAATACAGTGGGTATTGTAGCTTATTTGCTTTCTTAAAAACAACCAAAGTCTGAATTAAAATGCATTTGTTAAAACTGAAGCCATAGATTTGCTTCTTTGTAAATATTTATTTATAAACACCCCACATGTCAGTTGCAGACTCAGAGATACATGGGTCAAGGTTTGCTGCTTCTGTTTGTCGTGATGCTTGCTCTAAAAGGCAGGCTGATGGATGCAATTTCAAGGTTTAATTCCTAATTACTGATGCCAAGTAGTGAGTGCCTTTTAGGTTTGGATGCATTTAAGGGAACTTTAGCAGGCAGTCCATTCTGGAATGTATTTTGGGGGCTGGAGAAGAGACACATGGCAGGTCATGAGAACTGGGCATCAGTAAATGCAACTTAAATCACAAGGGTGGACTTCTCAACTTGCATACTTTTGTCCAATAAAATGTCGTAACTTTTATTAGCTGAGGTTTAATGTGTTAACAATAAGTTCACTAAAAAGAAAATAACTTGAAGTATTCATGACTGTTTAACTTAAGACACCCTGGCAGGCACCGTGTTGAGACTTAAAAGAAGCGTGTATTTGAAGAGCAATTCTGGTTTGCCTCAGAAAAGAGGAATACTGGTAATAATTTATTAAATCTGTATGCTTACCCAAGGTCTGGGTATGCTCTGGGTGCCCCCAACAAAGAAATTATAATAAAAGATACAAATAAAAGATGGCAGGTGGTCTCCCTCTCTCTGGCCAAAGTCCTGGGTGAAGAGCCAGGTTTGCGGTTGGGTTGGACTATAGTCGTATAGAAAACCTGTGGTGGTTTCTTCTGTGCTTCAACATATTGTGTATTGCATCATCTGCCATTCTGAGAAGTTATTTTTGCATGTGGTTTGGATTGCAGTAAATACAAATCAGAGAAGTGATCAAGTAAGTACTGCTACAGAGAAGATGCACTTCCAGAGTCCCAATAGACAACATTGTTTAATTGCTGTCCACTTTTCCAGTTTCTCCACTTGCACAGAACAACTTTCCTATCCTCTCTGCTAGCATCACCCAGAGTGTGATCGAAGCCATCTTTTTTCTCTATCACTAAGCAAAACGCTCATAGACACAACTTTAGGATTACTGAATTAGAAAATACAATTTCCATAGTACAGGTGACTTTAAGTTTCAAGGTCTGGGCTCTTCCCCTTGAATATCTTCTGTTATTTAATCATCCAGGAGTTTTGTGCATTGCCAATAACAAGCAAAAAAGAAGGAAGGAAGGAAGGAAGGAAGGAAGGAAAGAAAAAACATAAGGAATTTGTCTTATTTGACCGATAAGCATCAGTAAATGGATGAATTTGCCTACTTTCTCAATCAGTTGAAAAACCTGTCTGTTGTTGCAATCTGAAATTATGCCATTAAAAGCTATTGTTGCTGTGTGGAGCAGGGTGAGTTTACAGCTGCTTTTCACTAAATCAAGAAAAAAACTCTATGACTAATGTGGAAAAGCCACATGAACAATCTACCGCTCCTTGATTTTCTATGTCCTAACATTGAAATAAGTAGGTGGAATTTGATAGAGCAAAGTAACATGTCTACAGATAGTCCTCAACTTACGACTGTTCAAAGTTACAATGGCACTGAGAAAAGTGACTGATGACGGTTTTTCACACTTACAACCATTGCAGCAGCCCCATGGTCATGTGATCAAAATTAAAATGCTTGCCAACCAGCTCGTATTTAGCAATAGCATTTATATTCCACTTCACCATGCTTTACAACCCTCTCTAAGCAGTTTACAGAGTCAGACTATTTCCACCAACAATCTAGGTCCTCATTTTACTGGACTCAGAAGGATGGAAGGCTGAATCTTGAGCCCGTGAGACCTGAACTGCAGCCAGCAGAATTCGCCTGCGATATTGCATTTTAACCACTGTGCCACCACTGCTCTTAATTTATGATGGTTGCAGTGTCCTAGGGTTGTGTGATCACTTTTTGCGACCACCTGTCAAGCAAAGTCAATGGGGAAGCCAGTCTCACTTAACAACCATGTTACTAACTTAACAACAGCACTTAACAACTGTGGCAAGGAAGGTTGTAAAACAAGGCAAAATCCACGTAAACAGCAACAGAAATTTTGAGTTCAATTGTGTTCGTAAGTTGGGGACTTATAAGGGAAGTTTGCAAAATTCCTTTGGTTCTTTGAAGTCAATCTTATGTGGGCTTAAAGGGGTGCATAATGTGGTTTAGAGACACCAGGCTCTGAGCATTTTTGCTTCCCTACATTTGTGCACACAGCCCGAGGATCAGTGTGAGATTTGCACAGTTGCAGCAGAAATCCTCGCGCTGCAGAATTCTGGAGCTGGAAGGAAGCATGTTCAGCTCTGCTTGTTTTGTATTGCATAATAGTTTTGGGCTGCCATCCAGGCTGCTCACAAGGTAACTCTGTTATCATTTCTGGTGTCACCTTGATGAACTCTAGCAGGTTGCGAATCATGTGTTATGAACAGGTTCCAAGATGTACAAAGCGATTATTTACTGACGTTAAAGCTTTCATGTTGGAGGAGCCTTATGGAAACCCTATGGTCGCTGCTTCTGTGCTTCAGCGTATTCTGCATTGCATCATCTGCCATTCTAAGAAGTTATTTGTACACGTGATTTGGATTGCAGAAAACAGACATCAGACTGTTCTGGGAATAGTGTTTTTATTCTGTGATTTGAATGTGTAGCCTGAACTTTTTGTTCTGTAATGATTTTTTTAAGACGTTTGGCCTTGAAGTAGGTCTAGGTGAATGCAAATCCTCTAATGGTTGCTACAACATCTAACACAGCTTCCCTTCTGTAAATAATAACAGCTATTGTGTCCTCTGGCCTTTAAAATGTAGAGAGAGTGAGTGGGTTTTGGATGCTTTTTGTCTCTGACTAGAGCAGAAGAATGTCCATAAAACCTGAAAAATGACTGCCTGCAGATAGTTTCGAATGGTTGCTCATGGTCCCCTCCACTCTTTTGAGAGGTGAAAAAAAGAAAATGTGGAAAACAATCTGACTGTAATTATCATGAAAGAATTGATGTTTGCTTCTTTCAAATGTGCTCAGAACCAGCAAAGAAGAGAAAGAATCCTGGGTCTAAACCATACATTTAAAACCCACTTGTCCAAACAGACGAAATATTATTACAGTCTATTGCAGAGTTTTTCAACCTTGGCAGCTTGAAGATGTGTGGACTTCTACTCCCAGAATTCCCCAGCCAACCACACACCTTCAAGCTGTCAAGGTTGAGGAACAGTGGTCTATGGACAGAACAAGTGCATTCCCACATGGAGAGAATCAGTGGTAGACAAAAGAGCAAAAAAACCTGTGAGATGGCAAATAAAGTTTAGAATTAACAAATAAAACTGAGCTACAACCCAAAGGGAGAAAAGGTGAAGATTGACACACTGCTCTATGGAAAAGTTACAGGAGATAATTGAGAAGGGATGAGGTCATTTTGTGAGCTGAGAACCTGGGAAGGGGGAAAGATAGCCAATTACCATAAATCTAATGCTAGAAGTGTTGTGTTGCACTTAGGGTTTTTTTTTCCCTAGCCAAATGCAGAAAGCCAGTTTGCTGCACATGTCTCTTGCTCTCCTAAAAATGCAATAAAGATAGTGATTTGTTTACACTTCCCCATACCTTTCCCTTTCAGCAGGAAGAGATTGCATAAGGCAAACTGCTAACTGGACTAAAATATATTGTTTTCCTTCTGCCCTAAAGCTGAGCCTGGGAAAAGAGAGGACAAACATCTGGTTGAAATCCCCTCTTGGTATTTCTGATGGGGAAGTGTGGTTTGGAATAGGGCAGTTAAAGTCTCGCGAGCCACAGCTTTTTCAGTTCCAGCCTTAAATTTATTGTAATTGTCTCTCCTTGACCCCAAGGAGGATCCCTCAGTCCTCAGAAGAAGAAACACTTTTTTTGCTGCTGCGCAATAAGATCGATGGCTGATAGTGATAGTCCTATTTGTGGTTTGTTTTGAACAGTCTCAGATTGCCCCTGGGAACATGGCCAGTATGACCAGTGTCACAACATTTATGTTAATGGCATGGAGGCATGGACCTGGCTCACAACAAACATTCAGCCTGTGGTGGCCTCGGAAAAGTTCATGGGCCTGGTTTTTGTGAAGCCCATTGCAACCACAGCTGAAAAAATTTACAACCAGGCGTGATGGTGTTTGAAACAATCTGCTGCTTGGGGGGAATTGAGAGATAAGTTAAAGAAAGTAATATTGATTGTTGGCCTTTCAGAGTAGTCCAGACAAGAAGCCCAGCTAGGAGTACTAAACTCTGTCCTTATTGTAAAGGTCATTAACAAATCTTGCAAAACTCTTTCCTCTCCTTTTACTCTCCAATGAAGTAGAGATGGTCTCTTCTGAAATGCCCCCCACATCCCTTTTCTGTCTATGGGTTGAGATATCTCTTAGATGAAGGTTGCTTAGTCTGCAGTTCTTACTCCTGTCTCCCAAGGTCATTTCCACATACCATTACACTGTTCTGTCGGAGGAGTGACAGAGCTTGGGGACAGAGTCAAAAGAGGAATCAGCCTAGAATCATGGCATAGCCACAAATGAACTAAATCCAATCCCTCTTGAATTCCATTATCTAGCACCAAAATAGTGCTACTCATTAGTTGACTAGATTCCTGTGCATAGGCCTGAGCAATAAATCAGTTTGATTGGAATTTAACATGCAGTCTTGGTTTTTCGTGCCTCATCTTTTCTGACTTACTAATAAGGGGCACCCACTCTTGTCCAGTGAGACCTCCCTTTCATGAAGACTCAGGTCAGTCTTCTCCAAGCTAGGTTGGGCTCCATCTGCCAGAATATCTAACCAGCATGCTGTTCTTCTGAAAAGATTTGGACATTACAAGCCAATATACATGGAAATTCCAGGTTGTTATTAGCAATAGCATTTAGACTTCTATACTGCTTCATAGTGCTTGACAGCCCTTTCTAAGCGGTTTACAGAGAATCGTATTTGCCCCAACAATCTGGGTTCTCATTTTACTGACCTTGGAAGGATGAGTCAACCTTGACCCTGTCAGAATCGAACTCCTGGCAATGAGCAGTGAGTTAGCCTGCGATACTGTATTCTAACAACTTTTCCACCAGGGCTCTCACTATTATTTCTCCTTCTAGATAAGAATCTGTTGAAGTTGTAAAATAAATTGGGAATCTGTTTTAGAGTGCCAGCAAGAAACTTTCTCAAATACTGTCCTATCCTAGAATAAATTCCACTGTGAGAAGCATGCTGACTAACATAACATCCCAATGCAAATAGATGGCCTCATTCATGTATGGGACCAACTGATTTTTTTGGTACATATTTTATGCAGGCGAATGAGGAGGACAACAAGAAAAAAATATTCTGCACTGAACAAAAGCATGCCGTTCAAGGAAGAAATAGCTATTTTGCCTTCAGAAAATATTTGGTCCAATATACAGCATCTTTGCCTCCATGTCACCATGAAGAAAAAAACAGATGCTAACTAACCCCTTCCAAAAGTTGCATTAAAAACCTAGAACACTACCCAGGAGCTAAAAACTCTCCTTGTGTAGCTTGCAGAAGACCTTCAGTAGACTGCCTTGTAAGCAAGGAACATCCTTAGAACCCAGAAGTGTAAATATTGAGAGTGATGTTAACAAAACAATGCATCTAGTTTCATAGGTCCAATCCCCACTTAGTCGTCCTATGTGTATGTTTCATATGAGTAAGATCTGCTCTTCCAGGGGGGGGGAAATGCAAGGAATCCCTTGTGGAAGAATCGTTGGTGACGTTGACAGATTTTGCTGAAATGAATAAATTGACTTCTTTGATGAGAGAAAATATTTTATTGACTTATTTATTTATTGAATTTATATGCTGTCCATTCCAACCAGCAAAGTAACTTGGGTGGCTCCCATTTAAAATCATAAATATTAAAATATTAAGAACATTAGATACAGAAATAAAAATGAGGGGAAACCTCTTACTGACTCGTTGCATAAACACAAAAAAATGAACTTGTGATTTATGGTTTTGTTAACGACACGATTATAGAAAAAAGAAAATCATGATATAACTTCAGAGAGAGAGAGGTTAAAATATGCTTGTACTTATAACTGCTGCAAAGAATAATGGAAGTCACTTCTTTATATCTTTTTCTAATTTTCTTCAGCTTTCTTTTCTTGCACTTTTTGCTTTTTGCTTTTTCTTCTATTTCTTTTTCGTTTGTCATTTTATACTAGCTTGCATTTGTTTTTATTGTCTTGTCTGAAAGTTTCATATATATGTATCAACAAAGGAGAATATTTGTAGCTTGGGGATTGAAATGAGGGGTCCTTGGTGCTCTCTGAGCTTGCTTGTTTTTTTGTAGATGTTTCATTATCCTAGATTAGCACTGATGATGTTACCTAATGAAACTTCTGCAAGAAAACAGCCAAGCTCAGAGAGCATCAAGGACCTCCTCATGTATGTATAAAATCCCATCCCAATTGTTTCCTGTTCTTAGGAAGGCAGGCATTCTAAAGGCCTGAACGCTTCTGTCTCTCCTCCAGCAACTGAAAATATTTACAGCCTCTGTTTTCACCCTGCCTGGCTATGGCATTAAGCAAACAGGAGTCCTGATCATGTGTCTGAATATAAACTTAGGGATACAGACCTCCAGTGAACCCCTTATGAAATGTTCTTGCAATAACTGGTACAGTGACAACATTTCTAGGAAAACAGTCTTTGTTCTGCGGGCGTTCCAGCAGCTGGCAGGCGAAAGCTGCTTGTCTGCAGATCCTGATTCATTGCTGTTTAGTATCGGGTGGAGCTCTGCGCTGTGGACTCCCAACCGTTGAATCCCTCCCTGCTCCACCCACCTTGTCCCTGGAAACACACCAAACTTCAGAGGGTTTGAAAAACAATTTAGTTCTAATTGCTCCAAATGGGGAACCTAGTTTTTCATCATCCATTTTTCACCAACCCTTTTTTAGAAAATGTGTTTGAAAGGTTTGATCGAAATATCAGCAAGGAAATAGTGCTTCTTGGCAGCGGAGCTTAGGTACTTTAAAAAAAAGCTGCTGTGTTCCTTGGTGTAAATGTAAAAGCATGGCTCTCTTTAAGAGAAATGAGGACTCTGAGCTACATTACATAATTGGATGCTGCTAGACTTCAGCTCCCATAATCCTGGCCTTGCCAGTGGGAATGGCAAGAGAAGAGCCACAGGTTCTCATGCAGTCTGTTTTCCTAATCTTTGCAACCAGCTTTTGAGAAACAGATCCTACAAGGCCTCTGCTCTCAATGGAGGTGGGCTCTGGCCAAAAGCTAAATATCACTGTTTTGCATTTAAATATAAATTTAATTCAAATGGAGTTAATTTAATAACAATTGTTATGATTATCCCCATATTTTTAATAATATCTAGTGAGCTTAAAATTCCAACTAAGTAGCAAAAATACTTGCACACAAAAGTCTTGGGGGGGGCACTGTTCCACCTGCCTTTTCTTAATTACTGGAATTTAATTAAATCTAAGGCAACTGCTGAAATCTAAACCCATGCTTTGATATTGTTCTTGTTACCAAGATGCCCAGTTTGTCTCCATATAACGCTAATAACTCTCCATCTCATCAAATCTCCTAGACTGATCTGTGTGGCTTGATTTCTCTAAATGTGGCTACGTTTTGTTTTGCTCTTTGTGAAACATGCTACATTTTGACCTCTTCAGTGTTAGAATTAAGTCTCCTTACTGTCTTAATTACCGTACTATCTCAAAATTTGTGATGCGTGTGCGTGTTTTTGAATTGGTGAATGACCACAATAAAGTTTACAAATAAGACAAGTACCCACATTGTGGTTTTGAGGTTGAAGTTTGGGGTTGTTGAGTTTAACATTAAACCCTAAAGAAAAAAGTTTTAATTTTCTCGGCTTGGGTTTTAAAAGATTTGTACTTAAAACTATATTTGGAAGCTGCTTGGCCAGCTCAATGTTGAATACAAATTCTGAAAATATACACAATTTTCCTCCTAATTCTCTGTCATTACATTCTTGCTGGGGGAAAGTTGCAAAGACAGAAAGAATCTTGTTAAGAACTCGGTAGGAACAATAATATTATTGAATGTTTATCTGAAAAAGTCTATCGTAATGACAAATAATAGATGATATTTGGAATGCTGACATTTGCTCTTGAATCCTGTTGTCAGCAGGCAGAGAGAGACATAGAATTTCAGGTGCAGTGAAGCTGAACCAAGCATACAAAAATATCAAAACCAAAAAGACTACATAGCCAAAATTAGCTATAAGGATTCCTCTGCTATTAATGCACAGTCTTTCTTTTTAAAGGAAGACTTGGACATTTTTCTTTTTTCTTGGTTCTATTGAAGTGGCAAAAGGCTCAGTTACAATTGAAAAATGTAAAAAGTGTGTAGCTTGCTTAATGCATGGATGAAGATCTAGGATTGGTGGCTATTCAGGACTTGATTGCCTAATGCAGAATATGTATTTCAAAACTAGAAGGAGTCAGTTTCTCAGCCCAGCCAGAGGACTTGCAAATGTCTTACGTACTGTGTCTGTTTAGAAGCAAAATAAAAGTACAAGGCTCCTAGTGGTCACCCATAAACCTATCTATTGCAATAAAGGGACTTTGTTCTCCTCCTGAGCTAATAGCCTCCCATGAGACCTTTCCTGTAGTGGAGAATGTCTAGGAAAGGTGAAGAGACAGGAAAGGCAATTGAGACTCTAATGTTGTGGGACCATCTCTGCCTTTCTTTCTTCTTGGAGGCTGGATAGCAAGTAGCTCTAGAATGGGCTGTGCAGTCTTGACAACTTTAAGACCTACTAGCTGGGGAAGTCTGGGAATTGAAGAGCACAAGTCTTAAAGTTGCCAAGTTTGGACACTCCTCTAGACAAAGAAGAACCAGCAGTTCTTAATGATGTGCTTGACCTTGAAATAAGCACAAGTTTTATACAGCCTCAATTGTTGCCATCTTTGTAAGATTGCATATCATCCCTTGTTTTGCTTCTGTTCTTCTTGCCCAAAAAGGGAAAGAAAGGGAAAGTGCTAATATGAACTTCTCCTTGCAAAAGTGTCCAGATAATCAGATATGCCTGCACATAAGCAATAAGGCTATGCTGCTTGCTTCTCAGTTAGTATTAATCATCAGTGCTTCAGACTGTGTGTCATGGAGACAGATTTACTGGCCAACTTTCATTGTTGTGGAAAACCACGGTTTTATGACCGTGGGTTATGATGAACCTCAATCTATTTTGCAGGTTTATTGGCTTCTATGCAATACCCTTCACTTTCCTAAGGACTTTATGCTTTTTTATGTAAAGTAGCCTGATTCTATTCTTAAACAGCAAAGAAGAAAGACTCAGCTATGCTGTGAAAAATCCAACTCTCATTGGGGAAGGAAAGAAGCTGTCAAATATTAAAATTGCAGTTTACTTAGGGAAGATTTGACACTACCCACAAAGGGGGAATGGTTGGTGAAGTTGAAACATTTTCCTGAAATTAATAAATTGACTTCTTTGGTTAGAGAAAAGACATTATCTACAATAATTGGTGACTGGAAACCTCTCATGGACTTTCCTTATAAAAATGGGGGAAAATGAACGTTATTTATGGTTTTTATGATTGGATAAGATAGATTCTTTTAAAAAAGCACAGTATGGTACAATTTTAGAAAGAGGTTAAAATATATTTTATTTAAAACTGCTGTGAGGAATATCACAAGCCACACATACACACACACACACACATATACCAGTGTATGTATGTACATGTATATATATATATATATATGAATCAAAATATATATGCAGGTATTTTGTTATTCGGGTTCTTTCCCGTGTAAGTTTAAAGGTGTTATTACTACAACGTTTCGGTAAAATC